>OX438828.1:17314126-17530553 GCA_949315975.1 Eudonia truncicolella
TCAGTTTAGGGTACAATAATTTGTGATCTTAAAATTACACTGCGCCTATTCGTAAGTTCGTAGCTTTTTCCATTTCAGCGTCAAATTTATCAAGACACGCAGATTTCTTACATGATGTGATAATTTCCTGTATTTAACAACAATATTTACACTCATCGATATATATGTACTACTCAATGTTTGCACTGTACTTAATATTACCAACGAGTAATCTCTGTGGTCTTTGATTTGGTAACTGAGCAAGTACTTTTACAGTACAGCACAAGTCTGCAACGTTCCTATGACCGCCAAATTTTGTTACTTGTTTGTCTAGATCTCGGAGCCCGAGGCAATCGCGGAACGGTGATTATTTCACAATGAAACACCTACAAACTTCAACACTAGCTTTAACACTGCGCTCGAACTTTCGAGAAAGTCTTAGTATTGTATTATTATTTATCCATTGAGCTTCTCTTGAGGACAACTTCTTTTTGTACGTATGTTGAAGCGATTGTGTTGCAAAATGGTACACAATTGTGATTTAACAAATCTCTTGATAAAAAAATGTATAGATATTTTTACCGCTTTTAAATACATTTATTTTGAAAACAATATAAAGTGTAGCCTATATACTGTGGGTTACCTACGCCAAATCGAATGCCAATTAGTCGACATCGATTAATCAAAAAATCAAATAATCAAAATTTTATTATGTCGAACCTTCATAATATCGAACGCAAATGTTCAAAACATCGTTTGTTCAAAACATCGAACTTTCAAAAAATTTAATTATTCGACTTTTCGATTAATCTACGAGTATATACCTTACCTTCTGTCCCACTGCAAGACAAAAGTCTCGATCATTGAAATTAATCAAGTCCTAAACTCCACGCTTGCTAAATGCAAGTTGATGATCACAAACCCGGATTAAAAAATCTGAAACTTATTTGGTCAGTCCTGGAAATTGAACCTTTACCGGGCTGAGCGCTTAGTCAAACGGCCATAGTAGCATTAAATGTATAAAATATAATATCAAAGTTACAAAAACTTCTAATTTAATAGAAAAAGAAAATGCACATGACGGATACCTAGACAGAGAATAAAAAACATTTTAACGTGTACAATGAAATAAATAACTATAAATTACTTATAAACTGTATTCATTACACTCTCCATACTATTCTTATAATAAAAATAAAGCAAGGAGAAAAACACACGAAAATTTCAGTCTATTAGTATTTGTTTAATTTAAGTCCAGCGCATACACAACCAGAAGAACATGTGTAAGAACAAACAGAACAGCTAAATTCGCAGTTGGGGATGTCAACAAACCTGGATCAACACGACGGGAAATGAACCTCGACCTACGACGATGTGCTTGGGTAGCGCGCACCGTGCCCACAGCGTAAGACGATACGACAATTTTTTTAAATAAAATTTCAACGCAATATTTACTAGCTAGAAAAATATTTTCTGTAATAAATGTATGTTCTAAATAAAATTATTTATTAAAATTGTAAACATAGATATATTTAACTAGGGTTTGGTTTAGTTTTAAAAATATTTTATGAGCGGAATTCTTATTTGTTATAGCTTTTATAGTTTATAGTTTTTTTATATAAAACAACATCACAAAACATACATCGTTCTGATCCCAAGGTAAGTAGCAAAAGCACTTGTTTCATGGAAATCAGAAACAACAACCACCCAGAGCCCACACAATTTCGAAAAGTTAGTTTTCGACATTGACCCGACCGGGAATCGAACCCGGTAACATTAGATTGTTCATACATTTAGATTTTGAGTTCTTTGTTTTTTAACCTAAAAATTGTACACGGCATTGACAGAAAAAAATAAATATTTTATCAACATGCAGCATTAGATTATAGTGTCTTAGTTTTAGTTACTTATTATTTATATTTTTTTAATTATAAATTATAGTAGATGGTAAAATGTTTTTGTTTGGTTTATATAATTTTAACGCAAATTTTGTTGCGAAACCAATTACAAAAACACAAATGTTGAAAAAATTTCCACGAGCAGGATTTGAACCTGCACCTTTCAGACATACCGGGTCAGGTGCTCTTCCAATTGAGCAATCGTGGTTCTAACCAGCCCGCCGAAATTATTCAACACTATTTACTTTTTTACTTTGAAAGCCAAAGGCGCCAATTCAATGTCAACAACTACCGTCATTAACATCTGATCATAATATTTTTACAAATACTAAAGATCAGTTAAGAAGTAGGTAGGTAGGTAGTAGGCAAGCTGTTTATAAAATGTTTTTGTTTTGTATAAAATTATAAAAACACAGATATTGAAAAAAAATTGATTTTTTTTTCCCCGCTTGTTTTTTTGTAATATATTAGATGGTTTAGTTTTAAGTAGCTTAATTTACTTTGTAAATATTTAGTAAATAATATGATGTTCGTTAATCAATAAATGTATTTAGATGGTTATACGTGGGTTTCTTTTTTATTTTTATTGTATTGAATTACATTTTTATTAGCATTATTTAGATGATAGTGTCATCCTCAACCATAAATCATTTAAATTCATATTTTTCAATATCCTACTAATATTATAAACGCGAAAGTTTATAAGTATGGATGGATGTTTGTTACTCTTTCACGTAAAAACTGCTTAATGGCTGACTGCTTTTAGTGAAACTTTGTATATACTTTAAGGTCAACCCGATACAGGATTTCTAGATGTTATGGATTTCCATAACCGCGGATCGTAATAATTATCTCAACCCTTTCAGTATCTCAAGATACCGTATACAGTGGAGCTGCGCAATAGTTCGAGAATCGTAGCGCATTCAGAGTGCAAATGCGGCATTACCATCACAAGGGCGTGGGTTCGCTTCCCGCTCGTTCACGTCATTTGGCAGGTCGGTTTCAGCTTTATCTTCTTGAATTGTGGTTTATTGCTTCTCGTATTTGGAAATAATAATGTTAAACACGTGAAAATCATATCACATATACAGTTAAGAGAATAAGAAAATTCCTTTTAACTAACAATTCAATTTTGGACTAACGGAAGTTCACTAAAGTTTGAACACCCAGATAAACTATTAGTTAACTTTTTAAGCGAATGTGAATACTTAATGGTTACTTATATCAACACGAGTAAGTTTACCTATTGAATGGAAGAATCAATTTTTGATCATTTCGCTCTGAAGCATGTAGAAGCTCGAAATAATATGTTAATTTTTTCATCTATCGCTCACTCTGCCTGTGCCCCATGCTCAGCGCGCTAACCACTCTCCCATCTTACATCTGCCATAATTTGAAATAAAACATTTTTTACGAATTTACTAGCGTTAAATGATCCTTTATTTTATCCTGACGTGTTGGTAGGTACTATGCCGGCCACAAACGCTTTGCCGGTTCTAAGGCGAAAATCCTGTGCACCGCGTGGCTCGGCTCGCTTTTATCGGCGTGACCGGTGCGGCGGCGATGCGCGTGCACACGAATATTTGTTCAAACCGGCAAAGCCTTCGAGACCCCCACCGTACCTTAGCAAGGTCCGTGGGCACAGAGAAAGAAATAACATTTGTAAAAACTGAATCATTTTAATGTATAGTGTTCGCTTAAGGCTACTAAACAATTTCTGTTATTTCTTTACCTAATGATCTATGTGTAATAAATAAAACCACTATTATTAGAAGGCTTAGAAGCCATTTCATAACTAAATAAATGCGATTTAAAGCCCAGTACGGAAAGTTTCGAGTCATATGAAATCAGTGGAACAAAATATTTATTTTCTAAAGAAAAGGCTTCTTTAAACATAGGAAGTTTAATTAAAATTGGCTTATTTTTTTGAAAGAAAAAGCTTCGAAGGTTTTATGGGATACCGAAATGTAAAATGGCTTTTAAAAAAACAATTTCATAAATAAATACGCCACCATTTTAAGGCTTATCCATACTAGTTAATTCCAATATGGCGGCGGTGTACCGTTATCGCGCAGTTATTCAGTATTTTTTGTTCGTCAAAGCGTATAGTGCGCCCTCATCTCAATGGTAGCGCTCGTTAAGATAACCATCGCTTTCCTTCTGTCGGTTATTTATTACGGCGTTTAGCAATAAATGCTACCTTCACCCATATGAATGCGAACCCAAGGGTGTGATTGGTGCATCGAGAGAATCAATAAATATCTTCATAAGTAAGTACTCAATATTTTTATTGCACAAGTATAATGTATTTCATAAGGAATTTTAATTTTTAAATTTTAAGTTCTAACAAAATGTTTAGATGTGCCTAAATCATAGAAAAGTTACGTATTTTTTAACAGCCATTCGGATAGGTCCAGCAGCCGTGGCCACGCCACGGCAGTGTAACTCTTCCGGAACGTCAGGTAAGTACATAAAAAGATATGCTTCACCATCTCAGTCAAAAGACGTCCACTGCTGGACAATGGCACAGAGCCGCACGAAGCCGGTTTTGTGTTGCTCGCATCCAGCGGCTTCCCAACACCTTTACCAGATCGTCGGTCCACCTTGTTGGAACAGTTTCGGAGATATCACATCTCCCTGTCTCACTCCTCGCTGCAATTGGATAGGCTTCGAGCTCTGGTCCTGAAGACGGGCGGACATAGTGGTGGACACAAAGACTAGAAACTAGAAACACTATGGTCTCCAAGTGGCAACGGCTTGCAAAGGGTTCGAAAGTTCGAATCATCATCGCCATCATCATCAGTGTATACTAGTTCACTGCTAGGCATTGGCTTGTCCAAGTGCACTCCACTGAACTCGTCATGATAAAATAATATATTAATTAATATTAAATTAACGCGAATAGAACCGTATATTGCTTCATTTTAAAGTGTGATGTTTGCGTAATCTTTAAAATATATATTTTTTTAAATACAATTTTACTGTTGTTTTTTTCGATGTTATCGAACGATATGTTTCGAACGTTGCCGTTGCCAGGATTTTTCAACGCCCTGCGTGTACAGCAAGCGCTTATGCGAGCCAATATACGAGTGTCGGGGGTTACGATTTGGTGATAATGCACGATGAGCAAGTAACAGGGCCCGACGAGCTCATTAGCTTATTATATAGGTACGGAGACGGGAAAATTTTCACCGGTTTACATATGAACTAGTTTTTCGTTCGATTTCCACGTTATCTCACATATGGTATATTTTCCCCCCCACGATACGGTCAACCCGAGCCGAGATTCTAGCCTTTAGAGGCGCCTTTGGGTTATTCCGCTCCCGATCCGATCCGAACCCCTCGGAGAATCTAGTAGGGAATGGGGGCACGATTGCTTGTGATGCTATTCCTTCTAGAAAACTTCTGACGGTGTTTCCATCACACGGCTCCAGGAACCTTAAAGGGTTCGAAATCGCCGCCTGAGATAATCAGCAAACAGTCTCCAAAAAAAAGTTTGATTTTGAAATATTGAGTGACACTCGTATTTTAATATGTATGAATGAATTATATATATATGAATTTGTCATCATCATCATCATCAGCTCATTTTATGTGCTGAGGCACGAGCTTTCCCTATGGATGGATAGGGAGAACGGGCCATCAACCACCACGCAGGCCCAGTGCGGATTGGTGGTTATTATTATTATTATTTAATATATTATGAATGAATGAATTATTAATAAACCAACATCCGGATTACCTACCTACAACATGTACCGCTGCGGGGAATCGAACCTAGGACTTGTGAGACAAAGGTGTTTTATAGCAAACAATTTGTGTGTGTTACTTGTGTCAGTTGACGGTTCTGGTTTGCAAACAAGCTTGTTAATCCTGTGCATAAAGCTGTCAGCTTCATGATCCTGTGTTACAGGATTAATTCTATAATGTCAGGTTATAGTTAAGTACATTATATTATTATTATAATTTATTCATGACCATGGATACTAGTCCTTCAGTCGAAAACTTAATTTAAACTTTTTCTCCTGTCTTGTTTTCTATATAATGATGATGAATGATACTATTATCATGAGAAATGATAGACCCCCAACCCCTCGAGTATCTCAGTAAAGATGTGGGGCTTTACTAAGTCCTCGGACAGACTTCTTGAGAGAATTTGAAAAGTGACGTTGCACTGTTTTGTTTCATTTGCCAACACTCATGCACACTCACAAACACTTAACGGTTAATAATCCGCCATTATTTCACATTAATATTCGACATAACACAAATTTTAGAAAACAAAACAAAACCGCAGACATGACTCTTCACTTTCCCGTCAAGAAGTCCATAGCTAAGTCCATTTGTATTGTGTGACCATTTTGGTACCATGTTTTAAATATAAAAGCGTAATTATAATTGCATAACTAGAAATTATGTTATTTTCTTTAGTTGGTTTGACACAATGCCAGTTGTCCGCTACTTTTGCTGCTGACTGTACCTGGGTACTTAACTTTGATGCTGACATTTAACAGAGTCACGTGCAAATTTCAATAGGAACGACAGGGATGTCAGGCTATTAGCGCTAACCACGTGTTAAGTGCCTAATTACCAACCTAATTGGCTAATTAATATGTGTGCTTTCCCCATTCAAATATCAACTCAATATCACCAATAAAATAAAGGGGAGGCTTAACGTGACGTCATAGTTAGAGTGTCTAATGCGAGTTTTGTTTATTTTTTATTTTTTTTTTTTTTTTGAGAGAGATTGCTGATTGCCGCTGCGGCATTTTCAGATTCACCGGGCTTTTTGGGGGCGGCGAGGAACGTAAAGGGTCCCTCAAGCCGTGTGAAACGAATCACCTTCAGAGGTTATCTAGAGGGAACGGCATCGCGCACAAGTGCGCGTCCCCGTGCCCTACTAGATTCTCCGAAGGGTTCGGATCGGATCGGGGAGCGGAGCAACCCGAGGGCGCCTCTAAAGGCACGGACCTCGGCTCGGGTTGACCGGGCCGTGGAGGAGGAGAGAACCGACCAGGTACATGTCTGTACCTGGTGTAGAGCGAGTGTGAACCGGTTCTTCGTACCCTTGTTCTACGAGTACGGTGTCTTGGGCCTAAACTGGTGTGCATGTTTAGTGTATTCTGTAAATGTGTGCTGTCATTTAGAGGATCGGGCGGGGATACTAGTCCTTCAGTCGAAAACTTAATTTAAACTTTTTCTCCTGTCTTGTTTTCTATATAATGATGATGAATGATACTATTATCATGAGAAATGATAGACCCCCAACCCCTCGAGTATCTCAGTAAAGATGTGGGGCTTTACTAAGTCCTCGGACAGACTTCTTGAGAGAATTTGAAAAGTGACGTTGCACTGTTTTGTTTCATTTGCCAACACTCATGCACACTCACAAACACTTAACGGTTAATAATCCGCCATTATTTCACATTAATATTCGACATAACACAAATTTTAGAAAACAAAACAAAACCGCAGACATGACTCTTCACTTTCCCGTCAAGAAGTCCATAGCTAAGTCCATTTGTATTGTGTGACCATTTTGGTACCATGTTTTAAATATAAAAGCGTAATTATAATTGCATAACTAGAAATTATGTTATTTTCTTTAGTTGGTTTGACACAATGCCAGTTGTCCGCTACTTTTGCTGCTGACTGTACCTGGGTACTTAACTTTGATGCTGACATTTAACAGAGTCACGTGCAAATTTCAATAGGAACGACAGGGATGTCAGGCTATTAGCGCTAACCACGTGTTAAGTGCCTAATTACCAACCTAATTGGCTAATTAATATGTGTGCTTTCCCCATTCAAATATCAACTCAATATCACCAATAAAATAAAGGGGAGGCTTAACGTGACGTCATAGTTAGAGTGTCTAATGCGAGTTTTGTTTATTTTTTATTTATTTTTTTTTTTTTGAGAGAGATTGCTGATTGCCGCTGCGGCATTTTCAGCTTCACCGGGCTTTTTGGGGGCGGCGAGGAACGTAAAGGGTCCCTCAAGCCGTGTGAAACGAATCACCTTCAGAGGTTATCTAGAGGGAACGGCATCGCGCACAAGTGCGCGTCCCCGTGCCCTACTAGATTCTCCGAAGGGTTCGGATCGGATCGGGGAGCGGAGCAACCCGAGGGCGCCTCTAAAGGCACGGACCTCGGCTCGGGTTGACCGGGCCGTGGAGGAGGAGAGAACCGACCAGGTACATGTCTGTACCTGGTGTAGAGCGAGTGTGAACCGGTTCTTCGTACCCTTGTTCTACGAGTACGGTGTCTTGGGCCTAAACTGGTGTGCATGTTTAGTGTATTCTGTAAATGTGTGCTGTCATTTAGAGGATCAGGCGGGGGGGTTTGTTTACCGGTCGAACTCGTGAATGCAAATGGGAACTTATATGGCATTGAAGCGCAGCTCCTGGCGACAAACGTGGAGGGTAAAATTTTTGCCAAACATTATCTCTCCGTGCTTCGGAAGGCACGTAAAGACGTTGATCTCAGCTTCATTAGCGGTCGTTATAAACCACTGCACCGCAATAGCCCCGAGTGGTTGTTTATGGCCCGTTCGATCCATATCTCTATCCATCCATTGGGAAGGCTCGTGCCCCAGCAGTGGGGACGCATAATGAGCTGGTCATGAATGAATATCGTTTTCGCTACCATGGTCAAATGACAAATGAAAGTCACACTGGGCGCCCAGGATCTGTGGTCACCGGCATACCATGACTGCTTGGAAAAAGTGTTTCATTTCAAGGAGGAATATAAGACTATATATTCAAGATAAAGCTGTTGGTTTTCTTAAACAATTAATAATGCCTTAACGAACCATTGTGTTTTGCAATTATACCCGGGACCAAGTCAATCTCTTCATCGACTCGTTAGCTTAGTCCGTATGTCCGTGAGCGTATTGTATTAGCGGTAACAATTTCGTCCATCGCGCTCTCCAATAGATAGTAATCACTCCACAAAAGGTGGATTAATTTATCGACGAAATTGGATTGGTCCGCTACCGTGAGAGACTCCCAGTCGCGGAGCGGGATAACGAAAGATCCTAACTGACAAGTATTTGCATAGGTGTCTGTCTGGAGACTGTGAACCAATGTATGTATAGATTGATTGTTTATTTTAGCAAATTGCAGTTAGCGTTAGTTATATAGGTACATGCGAAATAGATTTGGCGTAACATGGTAGTAGGTAAAAAATGTATGGACGATTCAAGGGCACTTTTCTTAAGTTTATTTGAATGAAAAATAAAAAATTTTTTGACTTTGAGTTAGTGCGTTAGGGTTAGATTGACGAAGCTTCTTTCAATGACTGATAAGAAGACGGAAAACAATATTTCCAGCTTTCCTTTTATGGTGTATGAGAGGCATTATGGTAGATTAATAATTATAGTAGGTAATTGCAAAGGGATATTGAAAATGTCGATGGTGCAGCAATTGCAAATGAAGCAGTTTTTTTAAAAGTAAGTCAAGCGTGCCTCCCTAGTCATAATCATCTTACCTTGCCGTCCCGCGAGTTGTTTCCTCACACCTCAACGACCCCCATAAGTAAGTAATTTATGTCAAAGTCAAAAATAATTTTATTCAAATATACTTAAGAAAAGTGCTTTTGAATCGTGTTAGTAGCATCATTAAATTTTTGCTAGTAGCATTATTCCGATTCCGTGAGCGTACATTAAAAAATACTAAATAATAATACATTAAATAATCTTGCAAAAATAGTATCACAATTACAAAAGTTTTCATTCATTGCGCGCCATCGCGCTAGGAACTTAACATACTAGCTCACGTACCAAAATCGATTATCGCGACGATGCAAAGTTCCAGACTAATAATATCAGGCAGTTTCTCCTCTCCATTCCACAAAAGTTATATTGAAAATGTTGAATACGTTTCCAGTTACTTTTGTTAGGTTGTAGGGCGACGCAGACGAGCGTTTTGTCTAAGTAACATTGAGAATGAAAAGGTGTTGAATGAATTTTCAACAACACCGTTGATTATTATCTTTTGCTTAGCAATAAAATGTGCCTTAAATTTATTTATATTTTTTATTAAGTAATAGTAGATTGTACAGAATGTAGGATATCGATGGCATAGTGGGTTGTGGCATAGATTAAATAATCGGGTTTGCCATCTTGCAAATCAATCTACTTTCACAATTACGAATCACAGGATGGGTGAGCTAGTTATAAATATCTCGACCTTACCTGTGCTTTAGAGAGCCGTTAAGACGTTAAGCCGTTAGCTGTTATCATAACATGATGACAGTCGGTTGTGGTCGTAACCCGGACCTTCGGCTCAGGATCCTTTGTACGTTTCGGTATTCCATACAAACTTCAAACCAATTAAAGAACAGCATATTTTAAGACAAATTATTTAAGCTAAATGTAACAATCGTTCAAGGCGGGCAGAACATTCGAACAAAAGTTATAAAAAAATTAAAAATTATTTAATTAGAAGCAAGATTAGCGAATAAATTGGCGTGGATATCGTTTAAAACAAACCGCTCGTCTACTCAGTCTCAGTTGCTTATGTTCAATATTTCTTACTACATATACTAACAAATACCTGATTATTTAGCAACATGAAGCCAGGTTTGAGGTTGTTTTCTGATTGACAATTAAAATAAGCGTTAATGACATTTTAAACAAACCGCTCGTCTACACAGCGCCACTTGTATTAAGAGTTTAAGAGGCACTGTGATGAAAATGACTGCAAGTTTGAGAAGCTCGGCAACCGATCCCAGCCCATAGGTAGTTAAACGGAAACTTCATGGCATTTATTATTAAGGAGCATGCTCTAACTATCATTCACTAGTTTGAATACAGATTTGTTACTTTTATTTTTAAAGTAACTACCAACTTCAGCAACTAAGCCGGTCTCGATAAATCATTTAAGAAGTCTATGAAGTCTGTATGTTATGCTCAGGCCGTCAAAACTAGGAAGCACGTGATTGTGAAGATTAAGCTATTTAATAAGTTCACAGCAGCCAATTCAAATCTTGAGATCCTTCGGAGATTCCAATCTAAGATGCTTAGAGTTGCAGTAGATGCCCCCTGGTATGTTACAAACGACAGCTTTTTTTTTTTTTTTTGAGAGAGATTGCTGATTGCCTCTACGGCATTTTCAGCTTCACCGAGCTTTTTTGGGGGCGGCGAGGAACGTAAAGGGTCCCTCAAGCCGTGTGAAACGAATCACCTTCGGAGGTTATCCAGAGGGAACGGCATCGCGCACTAGTGCGCGTCCCCGTGCCCTACTAGATTCACCGAAGGGTTCGGATCGGATCGGTTACGACAGCTTGCGCCACGAACTTAATATGAAGACGGTAAAACAAGAAATAAAAAATAAAATCCAAACATACCAGGAGAGATTGCAATCCCACCCTAATATAATGGCGACTTGATGGATACACAAGGAAGCCCATCAAGGCGTAGACTCAAAAGAAGAGTACCTCAAGACCTACACTGATTAAGTGAAGAGGGCGCATCATTGGACCTGGCATGACATTTTACACATTCATAACATATTGCTAAATGTTATTAAACAGATCGCAATAAAAAGATAAGAGAAATGTGCTCGTTTTTACCAACAACCCATAAGTTATAGGTATACATATATAAAATAAATGATGTTAGGTGAGGGTTGCCGGAGATTTTTTTTAAATATTTACCTTTAGTATAAAAATATAACGAAAGAGCAGTTTTACGCCCGTTCCCTATATTCTATCTGTCTGTTGTTTTGCTTACTGGAGTTAGAAATTTGACATAAATTGTATGGAGCTTATGTCAAATTTGTATCTATAGTAGGCAAAACAACAGATAGATAGGTTATTGGGAACGGGCGTTAGGTAACATAAGAATTATTTACTTAATTGGCATTCGTAAGGATCTACTCATCATCGTCTTCATCATCATCTCAGCCGAAAGAGGTCCACGTTAGACAAAAGACAAGTATCTTCACAACGACCGGTTTTGTAAGTACTGTTCGTATCCAGCGTATCCTAATATTAACTGATTTAATATTTATGGTTCAGTAAATCAGTAGCTTTATCACTCCAATTACTGACTTTGGCTTTTCTTATGACATTAAGATTTTTCATAAGACACCAATAACAATAGTGTAAATAAAGCGGTTGTTCTCAATAAGTACCCAAATACAAATAGTCCCCTCGCTAACTACCAAGGAGACTACTCCGCCTATTTAAGGCTCACTTGTTACACAGAACAATTCAAGCCATTCCACCGTAGCAATGACACGCCGAAGTTATTGCCCCTTCTTTGTTCTTGGCGAAATTAAACTCTGAACGACGACGTCGCGGCACTCGGCAGATTATGCCTAATGAAAGTAACGCACACTCCTTCAGGACGTTTGAGCAAGGCTCCAGGTTAACGATGGACCCTTAATTTTATATTTGAGGAGGTTTATTAACCATTTTAAGGCAGCCAAGGTAGGTTATGTGGACGCGTGTTCATTTGTTTGATGTATTGAAGTTTTTTATTTAAAGATTATTTTTTATGCGCTGTTAACGCATTAATAATAGTCCGGTTAGCCCACTTAGAAAGTTTAATAAGCTTGTGTAAGGTAAAGGTTCACGTCAGTAATGTAAAGGAGCTCTGTGTCGCGATTTCTCGCCTTTTTTTGGAGAGAGTTTGCTGGTAGTCTCCGACGTCACTTTTTGCTTCACCTGGCTTTTTTGGGGGCGGCGATAAACTTAAAGGGTTCCTCAAGCCGTGTGAAACGAATCACCTTCGGAGGTTTTCTAGAGGGAACGGCATCACGCACTATAGTGCGTGTCCCCGTGCCCTACTAGATTCTCCGAGGTGTTCGGATCGGGTCGGGGTTGATTTCTCGCATTCAACTTGAGCACTTACCCGTTCAGTTAAGTTTGTTCTACTTATGTGATATTAATGCCACATTTTTACATAAGTGATGTGGTTTTTCAAAAGTTGACACTGTAAAGAAGACACTGTTAGCACGGGTCTACATGTCACGCCTGTTTGACTAATGTTTTAGAAAGACTTTTAATATTTTAATATTGACATTTAATATTGACCCCAGATGACCACGGACGGAACTTGCAAAAATATCGAAGCATTATTTTTAATGTATGTGATGATGTATGTGAATTTTTACAAAAGCCGTCGTTATTATTATGACCGGGGACACTACTTCAAAAAAACGTCCAGATATCCTAACTAAATCTTTGTCTATTCGAAATCAATCCTTCTATGGAAACGAAATTTCTACAAAGCATAAATAAAATCGATTTTGTGTCTCGTGTCCCGTAATTTTCTTCAAATTTTAATGCTCGATTGTTATCTACAATAATAAAAAAAGCATAACTTTATACTTACTTAAATTGAATAACAACATCTTAAAAATATAAACCCCTGAGGATCACTTCAGCAATAAATTAACTAATGGTGTTATTTAAACGGTTAGCAAAATATTCGCATTTTTCTTAGCAAATAAATGCTAGTTGGGCAGCAACTTATGGTCAGCAAATATTTCTAAATCAGTCTGCAACTTATATCATTCTGAGCAGCAGTCTTATGCCGCTCCCCCCTTCCGTGACTGGCCCTCGCTACGCTTCGCTTCGCTCGGAAAAGAAAAAACTTAACTTAACCTAACCAACACTAAGGATTTCTTATGCTGACCGATTGTATAATTCTGCTGACCAAACAATAATTTTGCTGACCAAATATTTATTTTGTAATACAAATAAACTATTTCCCATTAACTAATACTTATATCTCCTTAATTTACAAACGTATTCTGTAACAATTGACAATCTAGACAGAAAAAGTCATTTCTTAAGGATGAGACGAGACCTGACTCAAAACTTTCTAAATAAAACTTTGTAGGTCATTAAAGCCATCCCTTGATTGACCTGTGCAATTACAGGGCCCAGTCACAGAATATAAAGAACCCAGAAGGTAAGCTTAACACTTACCGCGTCCGAGCAACGCACGCATAGTTGCTTCAGGTTGATTGAGGCTGGCTTGAAGATGACGGTGATATATCCTTATACGAAACTTTTTCAGCTAGATTTTTTCCAACATTAACGAAAAAACTGTTTGCACTGTTTACAGAAGCCTGTAATAATTCTGAGGGTGATTCCTGTTGTTTTGAGATATGAGTTACATTCCCTCCCACGGACACAGAATCTCGAACCAGTCCGAGCGCAACTGTTGCGAGATTCCGTGTGTCCGTGTGAGATTGTCTGTGTGCGTTGCTCGAGCGCGTTTTTATGAAGATTACCTTACAACGACATCCGTAGCCGAGTGGCTTGCACGCCGGACTTTGGGCGGCGCTAACTCTAAGGTCCCGGGTTCGATTCCCGGTCGGGTCAATGGCGAAAACGAACTTTTCGATATTGTGTCGGGTCTGGCTGGTTGTGGTACCGTCGTTGTTTCTGATTTCCATGAAACGAGTGCTTTAGCTACTTAAATTGGGATCAGAACAATGTATGTGATGTTGTCTCATATGTTATTATATATTATATATATTACCTTCTGCACTCTGCTGTTGTGGCCCGGTGGACCGGCGAGATAGCTGTGGAGCCTACAAAATGCTATTAGTAGTCCCAAGATCGGTTCACAAGTTAATAAAGGAACCCAAGTGTGGAGACGGACGGTGATCTATAGAGGCCACGCGGATTGAATGGAGAGGAGTATCCTATCTGTTATTATTATTTGTTATCTGATGTATGAAAAATCTAATTAAGTGTCCTATTGTTTGTATCTAATTGATATTTGTTTTTATTTGAAGACATTGGTGACGGAATGGGGTAATGCTCGTTTAAAAAGGCATACCAATAATAATGCGTTTAACTTCTACTAAGTTAATTACCTATACTACCCAAGTTGTTTTACTTTTTTTTTTATATTTACGGGTAAGCACAGTGCCTTGCTCTCACCTGATGTTAAGTGATGATAAGGCCAGTTATGGAAGCGCACTTCACCCGGGATCCTCAACTAGTAAGGTACTGGCTATCTTATCTCTAGGTGCCGGAACACAATAATGCTACAAACATTGATGTTATGGCGACATATTTAGATAAGATGGTGGTAGCTAGCCAGGCGGACAAACAAGCCCTACCACCAACCAAACCGAGTACACAAACATGTACCCCCCGCTGGGAATCGAACACGGGACCTCTGGGTCTAAACCGGTGGTCATAGCCACTAGACCACAGAGGCAGTTAACTTTTTTGTTTCCAGAAAAAATGTACTTGCAGAAAGATAAGTTATTTATGCTAACGGTTGCTGAGTTTTGTATTTTTATATGACATAATAGTTCTTCACATGTAGTGTGCCGGTGTTTGTCGGTCGTCCCATCGGTGAGACGCATTGTTGTGCTTAAAATATGAGTAAAGTTTATTAGTTGTATTGATATTGCAAAAGATAACTATCGGCTGAATTTGGATTGATTGAATCAAACTAATCGCATTCGCAATATATTGATGAATGATGAATCTACCCGCATTACATTTCTTTCTTTTTTTATTTAGTTTAAAAAAATATATAGCAATCCTAATAACATATTTTATAAAACATTTAAATATAATTAGAATGTTATCTTAACCTAATATGCGTAGGTAAGTTAACATTACATATCTATGACAAGTACGAATATTATCTGATACGAGTATAAATCTTCTAAATATAAAAATATTTAGACCATAATTATACATCCTAAATAATATTGTAAATGCGAAAGTGAGTTTGTTTGTTATTTGATACGCTTTCACACGTAAACTATTCAAACGATCACCATGAAATTTTGTACACATATTCTCAAAGTATTACCAAAGACATTGGACACTTATTATAAAAATAAGTGAGTTTGTTTGTTTGTTTGCTTTCACGCGCAAACTATTATAGAATTGTTTGTTTTGTCGTCATAGAAACTGTCGAAGCGGTACAGTCCGCCGGGTCAGCTAGTTTACATAATATTGTTATGTGATTGTCTAATTAAAGTACCTAACTAAAGTCAAAAAGTAATTATGAAACAGTCCAATTTAGCCAGTTACAGGCGTTGTTCTGTAGCTGAAAGTAGGTGAGAATCTACCCAAATGAAATCACTTCATTTACATATATTTTTAAGCGATTGGCTAACTAAGAGTACCTAACTAGAGTCTTAAAGTAATTATGAAACAGTCCAATTTACCATTGTTCTGCGGCTGAGAGTACGTGAATTCAATTCAATGCTATTACGTATGTTGTCTCAATTTAACTTTGGGGCGAAGTATTAAAAAGTCTGAATGGCGCGGTCGCCACTGAGGCGGTCGCTCGCAAACGGCTTGCATTTCGGTCGGAAAAGGTTTTAATCGGATATTTGCTGGTCGAAAACGCCTCGCCGTTTCGTTTTTTTTTTAGATCGGCTTAACTATTGAATTTTTTATTTTGCAAAGCTGGTGATGCTGTGCTTTTCCAACTTTAAAAAAAAAATTAAGTTGAGGCAAAAGCACTTTTACTTTTTAAAGATTTAGGAAAACGCTTCTGGTGATCCAAAACGGTCAGTTTTTTGCACTTCTATAAAACAAACATAGCATACATCACATACATCACCAGCTCATCAACGTCCCTACTGCTTGGGAACAGAACAGACCATAAACCACCACGCTGGCCCAGTACGGATTGGTGATAGCGATATCTTAGAGTAAACACCATTAGCAACTTGAATAGGTACCTACGTTACTTGGACTTTAGCTATGTTTCAAGAAAGTTTTTAGTAAGTAAATATAGACTCTTCTCTGAATTGGAAATGTAAGTTAGATTCTATTGTACTTTGCCGTAAATTGTTCATTGAAAAGCCTTAGAAATGAGCTAGCAGACACACAATTAAGAATTGTTTACTTCGCTTTAATTGAGTCTAGGCTGACAGTACCAAAGCTTAGCCTTATAGTTACAACAATGGCATTAATAAGTCCTTTAAAATTTAAAATAAGACCTTCCGAACATTAATAATTGTTCGTTCTGGCATTCCGATCCCGAGACCCGATCCTTTCCGAAGCCATCGGAGTCTCTGGTAGGACACGCAATAGTGTGTAATGCCGTTCCCTCTAGAAAACCTCTGACGGTGTTTTGTTTCACATGGCTTGAGAAAGGTTTAAGTTTCTTCCCTTTAAGTTTCTAGCCGCCCCCAAAAAATTTAGGTGACGCTGAATATGTCGACAAACTCTCTCAAAAAAAAAGGAACTTATCAAACAGCAATACTGTGACTATTTGTAGCAAAATTGACAACGAAGAACTACGGCACCTATGGCTTTGAATTTAACGTTTTCATTAATTTCTAGTCAGTTGAGATTGAAACACGGTAACATGTACCACAAACTTTCTGAGCCCAGTAAGCCAAATGCGAGTTTTATTGCCATTCGATTACGTTAAAAAACTCAATATGTTTTATTAATTTTGTTTATTTTTCAATTGTTAATTTTTTTTAATAGAAAGTTAGGCAAATGATGCGAGGACAGTTGGTGGAGCAGGATTGCGCCTCACCAGCCGTCCTCACCTTGCCTACCCTCATGCGGCTACATGTCGTTTAAGGGTGGGCGGACCGAAAATGATATAATTGAAAATACTATCGTATTACGTTAACAAAATATATATTTAGTATCAAAGGGAACGTGTTTACAATTAGTCCGATCCATAAATTCATAACACACTATAGTTTTTTCTACAATATCATTTAGAGTTGGGCAAAAATCATAAAAACGAGTGGTGGCGTTTAGTTGATTTCTTATAGTTTATCGAAATTATTGTACCTCTGATTTTGTCTAAACAATCACCAATGTTTAAACTACAAATCGTCCGTCTCACATTTTCGATTTATCAAGCGGTTATTTAAATTATTATTTTTTAAATTAACACGTTAAATTACCCATACAAAATTGTTATGGCCGCGCGGCATCAAATAAATATGGACGAAGACATTTCAAAAAACTGTCAATAATGTATAACAATGGTTAAATCAATTGTTAGCGACCAGTGGCCGGTCGTTCGGGGTTAAAACACTTTTCACTACGGACGGCGCACCCTTAAGGGACCCCATGTTGTAGGAAGGAGGAAAACGTGAAATACATGCGATGGGAGGGCATTCCATTTATTGGTGGTGCGACAAAGAAATTATTCGCCCAATCTTTTCATTCGAGATAGAATAGACGTACATGGCCTTCAATCTGCAATTTTAAAGCATCCAAACCATTTTTCAGCGGCTTGATTCTGACGTTTTCCGCTTAGGTAGACCTAATGTCGAAATCAGGCTACTGAAGAACTAATGAACTAATGAGGTCGAAATAGGTATATATGTAGGTATATTGTTATACATTAAAAAAAAGTTCCATTTGTAATGTATTGATTTATTAAATTACATAACGAACTATTGAAACTCGTCTCCAATCATACCTGATTCGCGTGGTTGTAGTGATGACTTGATTGCAATGATGGAAACCTTTGCCCAGTAGTAGGACAGTTTACAGCTAACTTACTTATTGCTTACAAAAACACAATGTTGAAAAAATTTCCACGAGCAGGATTTGAACCTGCACCCTTCTGACATACCGGGTCAGGTGCTCTTCCAATTGAGCAATCGTGGTTCTAACCAGCCCGCCGAAATTATTCAACACTATTTACTTTTTTACTTTTAAAGCCAAAGGCGCCAATTCAATGTTAACAACTACCGTCATTAACATCTGATCATAATATTTTTACAAATACTAAAGATCAGTTAAGAAGTAGGCAAGCTATTTATAAAATGTTTTTGGTTTGTTTATATAATTTTAAAGGCGCCAATTCAATGTTAACAACTACCAATAATAAAAATATTATGATCAGATGTTAATGACGGTAGTTGTTAACATTGAATTGGCGCCTTTGGCTTTAAAAGTAAAAAAGTAAATACTTAGTGTTGAATAATTTCGGCGGGCTGGTTAGAACCACGATAGCTCAATTGGAAGAGCACCTGACCCGGTATGTCAGAAGGGTGCAGGTTCAAATCCTGCTCGTGGAAATTTTTTCAACATTGTGTTTTTGTAATTTGTATCGCAACAAAATTTGCGTTAAAATTATATAAACAAACCAAAAACATTTTACTTATTGCTTTAAAATTAGAATTACAAACTTAATCTTCTTTAAAAAAAAATGCAATTTTGATAGTGATAGACGCTGTACCAGGCTTTCCGTAGCTTTTAAAATGTTTTATTCTCGTAAAACAGCTGTTGGTAATAATAAACATTTGTTTTAACTAGCATGTACTGTAGTATAACAGTACTTACATAAAATAAACTTGTGATGGCAACATTTTGCGTTGTCCCCAAACGTTGCCATAAAAAGTTTATGAAACTCATTTGTCTGGTTGGGGCTGACAAACATACAGTCCACGTAGGTGTATAGTTGCGGTGATGTGAAGGACTCAGAATCTCTTTCCCACTGAGTCTTTTTTTACGTTATAATCCGAGGAGTCCTCTAAGCCTTCTACTAATGTGTGCGGAATAAATAATGGCATCGCCACAGGTGTGGCTGTCACACCGACATGTAATTTCGTTTTAAAGTAGTTGTAGCACGAGGTAAGATGGACTGTGGTGGTAGTATATGCTTAATAGGTATTCCTACGAAAATGATGTTGAATATTGGAATATAAAAAAAAAAGTTAAAAATTCGTTTAAAAAAAGGCAAGTTTTGGAAAGTGTTCTATATGTAACCTTATTACAAAGAGCGATATCTTTCAGACAACCAAGGACAGACAAGATAGATAGACTACTCGTGAATCATTAAGATTTTCATAGAAACATATTTTAAAGTAAAGTAAAGCGAAATACAGTTACTCAAGAAGATAATGAATAAGAAAGGATATATAAAATTAACACATAAATGTAAATTTTAAACATTTTCACAGTGAACAAATTATTATTCAGAAAATATTTGTCCAGTAAATGATTAAAGCACATTTCAAATTAGAATTAACTTTTTTATTATAATAATTAACTGTAGAACACTAAGTTAAAATGTCACATTCGTTTCGGTGTGCATGTCATCCATCTAAGAAGCCCGAGATCATGGATTGCGGTATCTACACCGTTTGAATAACATATACGGTCTTTCCCCTTTATCTGCTTACTGAAGTGGCATAAATATTTGCGAACAGTAGCAAAGGTCGGGCGGAGAGAAATTTTCTTAGCTTCTGAAGTTTCTGTAATCCTAATGGGTTGAATCTGCCTTTTTGTTCCTTCGGATATTTTCCGACTTGAAATATTCAATATGTGAACGCGATAACAGACTTTCCGTATTCTAGTTGCCGCCTGTTTGCGTATTAGATGTGTTCATTTTACTTTTCTTTGTATTTAATTTGCAAATATTGTTGATAAAGCGATTTAGGAGGTACGTTTCTAGTCGCACGTCAAATAAATATTTTAGTGGGTACACGACAAAAGGCTAAGACCTAACTTTTTTACAATTCACAATCTTACAAATTATCGTTTTCGTTAATGAGATTGTTAAGTGAATATGGAGTCCACATGCGACGACAACTGGTGCAGAGTGAAAACCACGCAGCATCAGTTACCCTCACTCTGACGGCCCATTAGGTGCTTCTTCACGCCTCGTTTGAAGGATTTCATATCATAAGAAGAAGGGAAAACGTGTGCTGACAGACTATTCCATCTTTTGGAGGTGCGACAAAGAAACGAGTCACCAAATTTCTTAGTGCGCGATGGAATATTTGAGACAGTGAAGTGGTGACTGCGGAGAGCAGCACGTGTACTCCTAAGGAGGAAGGGAGAAGGTGGGATGAGGATTCTGGAACTCGCATTATCACCCAGTATATATAATAAGCATAGTTAAATTAAATACATGCAAGTGAAGTAAGGTGAGCTTACTGGGGCGAAAGTTAGGTAATATATTTAAAAAAAAGGTAGTTTTTCCGGTTACCAACATATACATAATAATTATTATTAAAAGCTGCTACGGGTATAACACCATAGCCAAGTAACACAGTTATGCAAAACTGCAAAAATAGATATGAAAAATCAAAGAAACACACATTGGACAAAAGCAATTTATGTATACTTATATTAATTGTTATTGTTCGGCGCTCATTCTCTGTCATCACTTAAATCAATTGACTCAATAATTTGTAACTAAAAAAAACAAATCCCATTTTTTTCACCTTCACTCCACATAAAAGCTACGTATCCCTATTCAAACAGATGTACCGTGAAAGAGGTTTTTCACGTCGCTTCTTCAATCGTTTGTTGTTTTATGGTTGTCGGTATCGATCATCTGATAACAGTCGTTTAATAAAATATTTATTACAAAACCTAAGACGTAACTTTTAAAAAAATATACGTGTAAGCACAGTGCCTTGATCTCACCTGATGTTAAGTGATGATAAGGCCAATGATGGAAGCGCACTTCACCCGGGATCCTTTACTAGTGAGGCACTGGCTATCTTACCTTTAGCTGCCGGAACACAACAATGCTACAAACATTGATGTTATGGCGACATATTTAGATAAGACGGTGGTAGCTAGCCAGGCGGACAGACAAGCCCTATCACCAACCAAACCGAGTGCACAAACATGTACCCCCCGCTTGGAATCGAACCTGGGACCTCTGGGCCTAAACCGGTGGTATTAACCACTAGACGACAGAGGCGGTTAACTAAATGTAAGACCAAATTATGGACCCAGTCGGGCACGCAATCTTAAAGGAGGAAGCGTCTACATTTCGTGTATGTACAGTAACGATACACATATAGGTAATATATTTGTATTATGTAATTTATATTTAATTATATATAAAGATAGTTTGCTGCCTCAAACGGCCTTTACGGCGTCCCCGGCCTTTATAAAGGGCGGCGAAAAACTTAAAGGGATCCTCAAGCCGTGTGATCGAGACACCGAGGGTTTTTAGAAGGAACGGCATCACATGGCGTTTAAGTATAAAGAACAAAAAAGTGTTATAAACACAATTTAGTACACACGCTTGCACATCAGACTACCACAAACTATCAAATTTCCTCAATAGACATTGAACTTTATGTTTAATGGCATATGGTTGAAAATTTGACAGTTTTGGATAGGTTGATGTGCAGGCGTCTACAAGAGCGCTACTTATATCAGTCCGAAATAGCTTTCAGCAAACCCTGTTTCTAAATTTTTTCTTAGCCAGTCAATACCAGACTGAGCCAGACTGAGAACCTTATAAAGAACATAAAATAAAATGAGTTTAATCTAGTCTAGCCTACAAATCACATGGACACACACATACACCCACGCACACACCCTCCGTTGATTAAGTTTATTAACCGGATTTCATTAAGTTACATATAATCATAATTGTTTCATCTAATTTAAGGTCAACTAAGAGAAAATTGCTCTTAGTTGGCCTTCATTTTTTAGACTCGCGGGTCACTCCGCAACCGCTACTTGCAAGGCCGCGGTCTCATTGTACGTAGAACAAACAAGCGATCGAGCCTTTGGTCCGCCGAGACGCAAACTTTCAAAGATTTACCCTGCAATTAACGTTTGTCGGAGTTTTGGTGTCTTGGGATTTATATAGCGCTTTTCTAGACTAAGCCCTGTAAACAATTTGCGCTTAAATGAGATTAGAGTTTTAATATCCTCTAGCTCTGTTTGCATAACACTTTAAAAGAGAAAAATCTACAATGGATCGGTTTACATTTAAGTTACTAAAATTTTAAAAACGGGTTTGACTTTTTAATGACAAATTTGTATTTTTGTGCCATACAAATGGCATTGACATTTCGATTTTTTGTAGAGATTTCAGAGCAATATCTTTGATAGATCGGCTTTTACTCAAGTAACAACATAATATGAATCACCCTAAAACTGCATGTAACATAACACCAAAATATCTAGATATATATCTTTTTAACTATAAATTATAAATACAAGAATTACCAAATATTTATTTTAACACATTAAACACGATCATTGATTTTTTTATCGTAAAAATAACAATTATAATAACATGTTCTTCAAACAATCAACGAGTCTTCTGGGGTCTCGGCTCAGCATTGAACCGGTTTTCCAAAGGTCATGGGTTCGATTCCCGCTCGAACTTCCTGTTATTATATTATATATAGCATTGTGAATGCAAAAATCAAAATACCTAATAAAAATAATTATAATTCCGTTACTAAAAGTAATTATTTCAATCAGCCAGAATAAATCTTTGAGTCACCACTCCCGATTTCAAAAGATATAAATCAAGATGCAAAGAAAAACAATGATTAAACTAATTTCTTACTTCCGATTTTTTAAGAATTTGTTAACTTCGTTGTCAAAGAATAAAGCCGCATAAAGAAAACAATCACTAAATTAACAATACTGTTGTATGTAAAAAGAGGTCAATTATAAAAATAGTATAGTTGTTTGAGTTGGAATTTAGTATATCTAAATTTTTTATATCTAAAACGGAAATATGCGTGATTGCTACTTGAGTAACCTTTAGTTTTTCGTGGCCCTTTTAAAGACTGGTTACCTACTCTCTTTTCGAAAACAAAACGCCACTTTGCGTACATAATATTGTCGCGGTTAAGTTCATTCCAACATCTCTTGGTTTGTCGATAAGACTATCGATAGTCAACTATTGTACCTCACTAGTAGGCGATCAAATTACGAGGTGACACAAAACGTGCGACAATAGTATAGCCGTCGAGTTTCGATACTTATGCTTTTATAGTAGACCCCTGAACGCTGATTGTGTTATACTAAAGACGACGCGACGGGGTCCTCAATTCAGTGATTTATTTGATTTCTGCACCCGCCTTCCTCATTTCCCTTTCCGTCTTTTCGTCGGTGAATATTTCTTGAAAGTTACTTATTGGGTTTTTAGGATTACGAGTCGTGGACTCGTGGAAGATTAATCTTTTCTGTAACTTTGTTAAATGTTGTTAATGTACTGTTGAGCCCAGTAGAGGAACGTTTCATCATTGATAAAGTAAATAAAATGCGATAGTTTTTTTTTGCAATCAAACACAGTTATATTTGCTAGAGACTTTATGAACCTTATTTAAAGTAGTCTTCATAAGTACCTATAGTCCTGCAAAGAGGGTTTGCAACGTCATGAAGGATAAAATAATATAAATACTTATTTAAATTTAGTGTAAAATAAACTTGAGTAGATCCCTTAAAGTTGTTTTATCTATACCTATATTAATTTTATAAGTCTGCCTACCAGCCTTTATTCGAAACAAGTACTACCATCAACCAAACCTATTATATAATTATGTAGTCCCCGATAGCAATCAGAATCAGGACCTACTCCTATGTGTCTCTTTGTTTACCAGTGCCTAACAGACGCAGATAGAGGATAAGAAACGGTTTGTCGCGTTTTTCACTATTTATTAACGTTTTTTTCTAGTGTCTAAATAAAAGTATCGGTATTTCGGTGGCCGAGTGGCAAAGCGCTCGACCCGAAGGTCCCGGGTTCAATTCCCAGATCGGGCAAAGTGTGTTTTGGATTAACCGATGCATAGCCCGGGTTGGCGATCACCAACCCGCATTTAGGAACCGTGGTGCTTAAGCCTTTTATGGAGACCTTTGCCCAGCAGTGGGACAGTTATAGGCTATTTACTTACTTACTATCTATCTTGCTTTAAGTGTTAATGCCGTAAAGTGGCACAAGAATGTAGAAAACGCGACTTTAAAAGTTAACATATTGAATTTGTCGACAGCTAGACAAACGAAGCCTGAAACGGCGGAGTGACATCGCATCCGTGCCGTTCGCCGTCTGCGACGCGCTGAAGCGCCGAACGTAGCGGGAATACGTATATTGTATCAAATAGGGATGTGATGAGGTCACGTTAAATCAAATATTTTAAATGTTATTAGTTTTTTTATTATTATAAAACATGTAGGAAAATAAAGGCACACGCTGAAAGTAGTTTCTTAAGAATTGACTACTGAATCGATTTAAACCATTTTTATAGGTAATTTTTTTCATTAGTAAAATAGCTAAAGTACCTAAATGTCAGTCTTCTTAATCGAACAATCTAATTAAACGAAATTAAAACGAAATACAACGCTATAAAGCTATTTTAAAATTATTTAGATTTTAATTGCGTTTGTTTCCACTGTTTGTGTGTTTAAAAGTGTTTTATTTCTACGAGAACTGCACATTAAAATAAAACACTTTTATTTATTTACGGATATGTACGGATTTGGCAACTTACGATAACTTTACACATTATTTTATACCGCCTTTTTAAACCCTTTGCAGGTTTCATGGCCACTTCCTGTAGCCACAGACGTAGTCTAGAATTAAATATCTTGTTTATATCGATATAACAAAACCATCAACTCAGCAACAACACCAGTTGTAACTTTGCTATCAAATATGTGAAGTGCAACTGAGTAATGTATTCGTTGCGCTCCTACAAGTCACTCGATGGTGATTGAAACTGCATTATTTCGTTTGACTACGGTTCCCTTAACCCTGCGTTACTCTGTACGAGAATATGTCGCAGCTAGCAACAGCAGCAAAGTGATTGAATCAGGCCAATGGTTGGGTGGCTAGCCTCTGAACATTTATTGTTGAATACACACAGCCAATGGAATGGCTAGGAGGAGGTAGGTTTTTGTTGCTTAAAATAGTTAAATATAATATATTATATATACTACTACTATAAGGTTATAATACTATTTTCTTTATCTGTTTTCACATCCCTACTTTCATAGAACTTTGATAATTTAGATATAACAGATACAGCAAAATCTAAATTTCTTAATGACTTTACTACTTTAAGTAAGTCTTAAATACAAACCTTTAACGAATGTGTAATTAAATAATTTTTAACTTTTTCGTTATTTTGTTTTATTAACAAGTGATAAAAGCTTGTTTTAAAAAGATTTTTTTTCTTTAAATTTTATTTTTATTTTTTTAGTGTTTTTGAATGACACCCTCGTACATTCAGCCCTCGGCACGTGCTCACCTTGGCATTAGGTCATCCATCTAATCCATCTAATCAAAGACAGAATCCACATTTATAACAAACGGAACGAACGAAAAACGAACTTATTTTCCCGTGTTCCAATGGCCATCTTCCAGTTCCATCATCAGACCCTGGTTACCATCTAGCACTAAAGTACTCGTCAAGACGGATCAAACGAGACCAAACTCGATGGGGTTGTGTCGTTTAACTACCGAGCTCCATGGAAAGTAATCACCGCCGCCCATGGACACCCGCAAAACCAAAGTAATCGCAGATGCGTTGCCGGCCTTGAGGAAGGAGTTGGATCTTGAGGAGGGAGAGTGTAGGAATTAGAAGGGGGAGTTGTGAGAAATGGGCCTCCGGTACTTTCACACTCAGAAAATGCATGCGAAATTTCAGCTCAATCGGTAAACGGGAAGTGGATCAAATTTAGCTTGCAAGATTTGATTACAGACAAACGGACAAACCAACATAGGGACAGTACTGGTAAAACTAAATAAAAGCTTATAATAACACAAAAAACTATAAAAATATGTGAAAATTTAACAACACTTTCAATAATTCATATATGCAAGAGAAAAAAAAGAAATACAAAGTTATTATAAAATTAATAAATAACAATTAAAAACTAAATTACAAAAACACAATGTTGAAAAAATTCCACGAGCTGGATTTGAATCTGCACCCTTCTGACATACCGGGTCAGGTGCTCTTCCAATTGAGCTATCGTGGTTCTAACCAGCCCGCCGAAATTATTCAACACTATTTACTTTTTACTTTGAAAGCCAAAGGCCCCCATTCATAAAAAATTTTAAATTCATTTTTAAAAATTAAATCTTAATTAATAGATTTATTTGGGCAAATTGAAATTACAATGATTGTAATGATTTTTAAATTAATTGTTAATTTTGTTTTTGATAAATTTGATAATATCGTAATCAGAATTCAGATTATAGCATGCATGACACATTCGATGCATAGGATTATTGTAAGAAACAATCATTATTGTTGGTTAGTGGTATACTGAAAAGTCTTGAGCAGCGAGTGGAGCGAATGTTTTCCTTAAATTTTAAAGAACCCAAAAGGTTCTCACCAAGTTTCCATTTGTGATCTTATGCAGCAATAAAAGGTCGGTAACCTCGCCTCATGTGCTGTAAGCTTTTGAAAGCGAAGTGTCTCAATCTATCCTCATTATCTGGAAGTCTTAAACCCAATCTACTACTCATAAAACAAAAAACCAGTTTTTGGTAGGCTTCTATCCTGTTGATAGGGATTTAATAAACTGGTGACCACACCGCCTGTCTGCCACACACTTATAATGATATGAGTATATTTAGTTCCAAGTTTAATAATGAGTCAATTCGTTCGAAGATAAAAACATTAACACTATAATGGTTAATTTTGATATCTGAAGAATTAAGCGATTAAATATAATTCATCATCATCATCATCAGTCTAAACTATTCCACTGGTGGACATAGGCCACTCCAAGTGCACGCCCCTGAGCACGATCCGCGCTTACTATCATCCAATATAAAAATGTAAGAAACATAATTGAATGCCAACAACTACATCATCGACATTAATGATCTTGTGGTGGTCGCTGTGGTGAAATAATGCGAACTCGTGAACACTTAAACAGTTTATTACGTTCACAATACACACACGATAGAACAGTACAAAACAGAAGGAGACGTGAGTACACTAACGGAAAACTTGACAAAATACGAACAACTATAAAGCAAAGCTAAGCGGTAGAAATAGCGGGAGCGCATACGACATGCATTCAGCGGTGATCATCGAGATTCGACTGTCTGGCGCGCGCCGCAGACTGCGCGCGCCCGGCACTCTCAAACCGGTTTCGCATTCGAGCGCTCGGGCCCCGGCCGAAGTAATTAAGTGCACAAAATCTCTACTAACAAAACAGAATATGTTTGTCCGGTGTGCCATACAACATAAAACTTATTTTACTATTATATTTTAGTATACAATATTTATTGATTATATTTATGTTAACTGTAATATATATTTATAGTTTGTATACAATGTATTATATGTATTTAGTTATTTACAACAAGATATTTAAATTATTTACCATATACTTATATAAAACTTCTAAGATTGATGAAGCAATGTTGACTAAAAAACATAAGCATCAAGCACTGAAAAATTTCGACGGGTGAAAGCCAGACCTCGGTAGCCAAGTGGTTAAGGCAGCCGCCCGTAATGCGGAAGGTGCGTGGTTCGATTCCCGCCTGAGGTTGTCGTCTTTTTTCAGTGTTTTAAATTTTACTTAAGTATATTTAAGCGTTAATAAAACGCTAAAATATATATATAAAAAAAAAAAACACTTACATATACTTATATGTTTTTATATAAGTGATATTTATATTATTATATCTATACATTTATAATATTTAATATGTAGATACGCTACAATCTTAACACTTTCACAAACAAAATGTCTGGGTATTCTTAAATACAAAACTACGTGGATACTACAAATCTTTCAGAAATATCAGTATTGTCAAACCGTAATCAAACAAACGCCATAAATCAGGGCCATCGAGATAAGAAGCGTCAATATATTATTGACTTTGCCCCAACAAACTACTGTCAAGTGTTACTGTAACACACATTAGAATAGCGATAAGCAACGCAATTATGTCACTGATAAGAGCTAACGAGCCTTCCTTCCGGGCTTTCTATAAACCTATACGTCATTATAATTACCATTTCTACTGAGATTTCTAAAAGCTTAAGTTAAATAATTTATCAATATAAACTTTTTATATTAATCATCGCTTGTTTAAAAACTATTAAACTTTCCAAATAATAAAATGGTGGAGTATACCACTGATTAATAAATTACCGAGAAACTGGCTATCTCGTCTGTCGGAACACAACAAGCATCCGATCCGAACTCCACGGAGAATCTAGTAAGGCACGGGGACACGCACTAGTGAGTGATGCCGTTCCCTCTAGAAAACCTCCGAAGGTGATTAGTTTCACACGGCTTGAGGGACCCTTTAGGTTTATCGCCGCTCCCAAAAAAGCCCGGTGAAGCTGAAAACCATTTGAGACAATCAGCAAACTCTCCCCAAAAAAAAACAACAATATTTTTTTATTTGGCAATAGACTAATAAGCAATTTGGCCACCATCGCAAGAGAGTGGAATATGTACGTGAATCGAACCTGTGATATCGTAGTGGCTGTTGAAAGGCGATAGGTATTTTGACGCTAGGAATTAAATTCCAAGAAGTCCTAACACATTATTTGGTATTTTTCGGTACATACGTTTTCCAGCTGATAGTTTTCACACTATGATTGTAACTTATTGAAGTGGACTTAAAAAAAACCACATGTACTACCTACTGGTTAAAAAGACCGCTATTTTAAGTTACTGTAATAGTTTGAAAACTATCAGCTTCTTCGGTACATACGTTGTACCGAAAAATAGCAAAAACATAGGTAAGTTAGTTGTTCGCGCGACGTATTTATCTACCACTAAGTTGCATCGTCCATACAGAGCTACCAAGCTAGAATCACTTCATGCATAATGTATATACCACATATGAAAATTGAATCGCATAAAATACATTCTGACAGACAACAAAGAACAGTCCATCGTGGAACTTGGTTGAAATATTTCCGTCTGCCCTCATGTTACTGGTGCCCAGAATAATGAGAGCCCTAAACGCAAGGCTGCTAAACCCTGGTCCAAGGCTACCAAAATCCCACAATAAGTATCGGTAAGTAACGTTATTTTCTATAAAGTTGAGTTGGTAACGGTAATGCAGGTACCGTTATCTAAAACAGTATCGTTACTTCATGATTACGAAATCCGCTTTAGCCAATCCGCATAGGTAAAAATGCAACCCAGGTAACGATACTAAGCATATTCAACAGGATGCCCTTTGATTCAGCTAAAATCAATAGTCATAATTTCATTTGACCAAACCTTAAGGGCTTAAACTTCTTACGTACAATTTTTGTTTCGCCTAACCGATGTTTTCGCACAACAGAGAAAAGCTGAGAAAACTAAAATTACAGCTGTCGGTTAGGTTCGGTTAGACTTGACCACGCAAACGGAGCGCGCGAAGCGAGCGGAGCAAAACAATGCTTGCTACTTGCTTGGTGCATACTAACTACTTTTTGGTATGCTTTTGTCTACTTATTTTGCTAAACACTATTACCGGTACCGTTTAGTTAAGTATATTAGGGATAATAAAATGTTGTGCCTAATGACGATTTCGGGAAGTGTGTGCCAATACCTTTAACATCGGGTTAACATACCTTCGTTTAACAGGATTATCGTCACCAAATTTTTAACGGTATTCAAAGCCCTGCTCTGGTTCACTTAATTGACCCATCCGTGCGAAGGCAGAGAGCTCAATTAAAGGTGGTTGCTGGGAATGGTCGAATAATATTTATTTTGTTCCGGACCGGACACGTTTTTGTAGCATTATGGCTTTATATGCGATTGTATGAACGTGGAGTTAGAAAATTAGGGGCTAAGTTTTTTCCTATTATCTTTTCTTGTTTGTTTGTTTGTTTGTTTGTCGTCAGTATGTTTTTTCAGACAGTCATTTTGAAAATGTGTTCTCGTTTCAGGCAATATTTTCTAAAATTGGTTTATCAGAGAAATAACATAAAACGTACGGTTACAGTTAAGCACTTATTTGTCTTTCTTTCTATTTATTATACCTGATATAAAGCCGTAGGAAGAAGGACATTTCACCTGGAATCCTCAACTATTGGGGCACTGGCTATCTTATCTCTAACTGTTGCAACACAACAATGCTACTAAATTTATCTTATTGCGACAGCGACAAGGTGTTTGCTAACCAGGTGGACTTAAAACAAACTTGAACGAAAGCGAACTGATGTACTGTCCTGAATTATCGTACGGCTTTTATTTAATTATAATGTCCAAATAACAACTACATAGACAGTAACATTAACAGTGTTTTTAATAAGCGAAATTAATTATGGGATTCACTCGGTTGTAAATTACAGTTAGTAGCGGAGTTTAATATACATATCGTTTCAAATATGGTTGATTCGTAATCGAATCCACAGTGGTAGAGGTTAGTGATGTAATAAATAAACTAGACACGCCTTTTAGCATGAGCCAGTCAATCATAATCCATAGCCATCAATAAGCTTACGACTGCAAAATTAAAGTTAATTTGAATATAAAATCAAGTTAAACTACCAGTTATTTGTTGGCCTGAGGAGCTAACTTCATAGATATTGTACTTTTAAAACGATATTCTGTTAGTGAAATAGCAAACTACGAGTAACTATAACTTTACTCATTATTTTTTATTTATTTAGGTCAACAAACAGTGACACACTATTTTTATCATTTAAGTGTTTAATAACATGTTAGATTCATTTATTCAAGGCACAACAATATAATAAACCACGGCGAGTGCTCCGAACTTCTTTCCCTGTTAACAGTAACTGTTATTTACAAAAACACAAATGTTGAAAAAATAAATCCACGAGCAGGATTTGAACCTGAACCCTTCTGACATACCGGGTCAGGTGCTCTTCAATGTCAACAACTACCGTCATTAACATTATGATCATAATATTTTTACAAATACTAAAGATCAGTTAACAAGTAGGCAAGCTCAAATCCTGCTCGTGGATTTTTTTTCAACATTTGTGTTTTTGTAATTTGTTTCGCAACAAAATTTGCGTTAAAATTATATAAACAAAACAAAAACATTTTAACTGTTATTTGTTTTAGATTTGAGTAACGCCCGAATTCTCAGATAAGTTTTATCCTACTTACGAATAACATTGTCATTGTGACTTGTTTTCTGTCATGTTAAAATTATTCAATGAATAAACTTCGCCCGCCGAAAAATTCGCCCAAAGTTCATATAACCATGTCACTATTAGGGGCCATACTAATTTGTTGCTACAAAGACACACGGCGAATGTACTCTACAAAGAATATTCTAGCAACCTTTTTATGCGCCATCGAAACACGTGCAGTAAATCCCGTGAAGGGAAACGTTCTATAAAGCGTCGTCGCTACATTGACGTGGACCTCCCGCGTCAATCCGTGATATAAAATATTTACCTACACTGCCAACGGGAGTGCAGAGTGATGCTTTTAAAGGAGGACAAAGGGCAAACTCGCCGAGGTTTATATATTGATGTGGCTATATAATAAATATCTGTAACATTTAATAAACACTCAAATGATAGAACCTAATGTGTCACTGTTTGTTGATCTAAATCAATAAAAAAATAATGAGTAAAGTTGTAGTTACTCGTAGTTCGCTATTCTATTAACAGAATATCTTTTTACAAGTTACAATGTACATGAAGTTAGCTCCTCAGGCCAACAAATAACTGTTTGTATAGTAGATACATCCTTTTTAATCTAAGCATAGATCATACTTCGTTTCATTCATATCGCGGAAGATCACAGTATGAGAAAATTACTCTATGGTCACGGTAGCTCAGCGGTCAAAGCGTTGGACCGGTTATCCAAAGGTCGTGGGTACGATTCGCACTCAAGCTTTTATCTAGTAAAATTTTATCTTGTTACTATACATAATATTATATAGCATTGTGAATACAATATTCAAAATATTAAAAATATATTTTATGTCGACTTATAATTAAACAATACAATTAAAGTCTAAAAACATCTTATACACCGTGCACTATACAGTGCCGTGTACAGTGTATACTTTGTTGGTTGTATTTAAAATAAATGAAATAAAATCAAATATATTAATGTATTCATTCATGTATGTACATATTAAAGAGAGGGCCATCCGAGAAGTTGTGTTTATTTGAGTTTTTCGTGTAGCGCTAATGGCAACTAACCAAAATATTGAAATGAAAACGTGTTAAATTAATAATTCATGATCGAAAGATCTCCACTCAGACGAATATTTAAATTAATACACCACAAAGCTATTATTCAGAGCAGATTTCCTTCATGTAATCTTGACCGATTGTGGCATACAGTAAAACTAGAATATTTATTGTTATATTGACCACTTTATTTAGTTATAGTGTCCGTCTATGATATATCATAGACGGACACTATAACTAAATAAATATATAAATATATAACCATATATAAACATATAAATATATAACTAAATAACTAAATATATATATATATATATATAAATATGATATATCATAAGAAGGTTAAAAATGACCTTCGCTAACTTTTTTCCGATTCTTCTCAATATACGATTTAGGAACTCACTCTCATGACAAAAGAGTGACAAAGGAGTTGGATTGTAGCCTAACATATTAAAAAGAAAAAAAAAATACCATCAACTCTATTTGTATATTTGCTTAATATTGTTTGGAGCGTTTGCAACCGTATAATAGATAAATGTGCTACATTTTTAATGAATATTGTAGTTTTCAATGCCGCAAATGGTACAAGCCGAAGTGCGAGACATCGGCCGTGATGCGGGAGTAGCAAGATACAAGACACAATTTCGTAGCACCCAATATATCGCACCGTAGCATTCCTCGTAGCAAATGAATCTGTAACACGAATCGCGTCGCGGTAGACTAATATTTAATGATTATATTTAAGTTTTTGCAAGTTTATGGTCACCATCATAAGCGATCACTGTAGCCTGTTGACGCTAATGTAGTAACATCGTCGACAACTCGCTAGTTGTATAACACAGGCATCTGCACTCGCAGCTTTGGCTAAAGCATAACATCATTTAACAAAGATTTCATATAACATGCAAACTGTAGGTCCTTGACTTCTCGCGTAAGGTGGAATGGACCGCGCGAGTCGAGCGAACGAAGCGAGCGTGCCGCGGCAGCAGCCAGCGGAACGCCAGAATCGAAATATCCCTGTCGCAGTTTTGTCTGTCGATGTAGTGTCTGCCGAACTTCAATCTTTTGTACCTGCATTAACTCCTACGACAGTACAGCAAACAAAATCTTGCGAAGTAAACAAAAAAAGAGTAATAATGAATTGTCGACTTAGATCAATAGTGCAGATATCAGTAGGTAATCCCGGCATGTCAACGGCGCCCGTGGGGCCGCGGCCGATAACTTTTTGATTAATCGCCCCCACGTCCGGTACAGGCTTCCACCATTATCTGCCCCCCCGCTACTGTTCAACACGCCGGTGGTTGCCAAACTTTTTATTAACCCCTTTAATGAAAGTGTGGGAAGTATAAGGGCCGGTTCAACCGCTAATATGTGTGAGATATCTATAAGTTATGCCACTGTCGTACGATAAACATGAAAGAAAATAAGTTTGCAGAACTTCAGTTGTCTAGTGGTAGTGATAGACCACTGGTCTCTGACTCACAGTCCCGATGCCCAGAGACGGTACATATTGTCCACTTTGAAATAGAAATAGAAAAAATAAAAACGTCACGTTAAAATTCACACAAACGACTCCAAGCTTTTTATTATTATTATTTAGTTAATGTCACTGTCCAAGCAGTGCTAACTTACAATAACACATACACATCTTGCAAACTTCGCCGCAGTAACGTGCATGCAAGCAAAAAGGTTTAGAATTGCTGTACAATACCGCATTTACTCTTGGAGCAGTTAGTTGGTTTAATGCTCTAAGATTTTCTCTCTTGAGACTACAAAACGTGAATACTCTTTTGAGCAGCCTTCGTTATCTCTTAAAGGTGCTGTGGTTAGTATAAAATATGAAATGAGAACAATTTTGACGGTAGTAACATAGCAAAAGAAAAAAAAATACCTACAACGAAAATTATTTATTAGATTTTTTTTTGTTATTATAGTAATTCAACAAATGCCATACTAACGATTAAAACCAGCAATCGGAGTAAAAAGATTAAAAGAAGAGTTATAATAATACGTTTCAGAAGTTTAGTAAAGAAAATGAAGTTATCAGGCCCGACAAGCATTTTCACTTAGCCAGATATGCTAAGAATTTTAATTTTGTTTGGAATAAAAGGAAAGGTCTTGCAATTGCCTCACGTACACCTAGATGTTTTAAGATGTAGTCTGTTACTAGACTACATTACATTACATTACGTATGGATTTTTAATACAATCTAAGAAATATTTTACTTAGCGCAGAAGACGTTGTCTGGTATGTACTACTTTGTGTAGGTCCCTATATAAAAAAGTTATGTTTAAATGTGTGTACGTGGTAATTATGCCATTACCCATCAATTGTAGTGATGACTTGATTTAAATGGTGGAGGCAAAGGCCCAGCAGTGGGACAGGTACAGTATTTTTACTTACTTTGTAATATTATAATTCTTTTAAGTCTTTGCAACCGCAAAATTTTCCCTATCCCGTTATACAGAACCAACTAAGGTCAGCAATCGCCTATTTATCGTATGAGCTTCTTGTCAAATCGTGTGGGGTCGTACATAGATATATTTGGCCATGGTCCTCCAGCCTCATTTAAGAAACAACTCGGTGACCTTCAGTTTTAGTATTAATATTTAACTAATATTTTGTTCAGCTTCATTATTGGAATATTTATTTTCTGTTACAAGGTGAACTTTGCACGTTGTGTTCACATATTGTAGGATACAAACTACTGCATGTTTTAATATAACTGTAGGTGTTTTTCATTATTAAGTTTAAGTTTGTGAAAAAAAAATTAAAATAACGAAAACAAAAAATAAGAAAAAGGTCTAAGAATCAAAATGCTTGCTTTACTTACATAACAGCTAAACTAATAAAATTGCCAGTACTAGAAAATAATAAAGCGCTAAATTAAATTGCAACTCGCAACGATATAAAAAAAAATTCTTAACGACGACGACACAAAAAAAAGTGGATCAAAGAGAGAGGGACTTAAAAAAATGCGATTTCACTCCGAAGTTCTTCTTCGGAAATTGCTAAGTTAAAAGTTCAATACGTTTCATTATTGGAAATATTCTCTTGTACCAGTGCCCACAGGCAAAAGTATTCTGAAAGAGGTATTCTGTACGACTAATTGGGTCGGTCTCAAAGCGAATGTTGTTGTAAATTTACAATTGATACACCGGTACTTATAAGCAGTCTAGTATCAGCTTCAAATAGTTGAAGAAATGTATGAAGTAATTAAGTATAAGTATAAGTAAGTATATCTAGCTATCCTAACTAACATTATAAATGCGAAAGTAAGTTTGTTTGTTTGTATACTTATACTTTTCAACCGATCATCATGAAATATTGTACACATACTCTCAAGAGTATACTAAATTAGGATACTAATTATTTAAAAAAAAGTGACTTTGTTTTTTTTGTTTGACACGCTTTCGCGCGTTAACTATTTAACGATTTGTTTGTTTCATTACCTAGGTCAGCTAGTATTATTATATAAGAAAATAATGAAATAAAATAAATAAAAAAAAACAAAATCACACGTTATATTTATATTAGTACTGTGTTTATTGTTTTACAAGAATATTCAAGCCTTAGTGGCATAGTGGGAAAGTGCTCGGCTCGGTTTAAGAATGTTTTAGGTTCAATTCCCAGGTCGAAAAAAATGTGTTCCGAATTTTTTGATGCAAAGCATGGGTTTGTGATTACAAACCCGCATTTGCTTAGCGTAGTGATTAAGCCAATGCGATGACTTGAGATCAATGATGAAGCTTTTGCCAACTGTGGGATATTAATAGACTGTTCTAATATTGTGGCATTACCCTCTCATGGCCTAGCTAATGTTGGTTAGTAAAATAAAGTAGCATTTTTTTCTTCTTTAAAAATAAAAGTATAAAAATAACATATGCCCCTTCCAATTGAGGCAATCTCATCCCATCACCCACTCACGAATACTTTCAAAGTGAAGGAAAAAAACAACATATACCTATTCGTCGTTTCCGGGTTGTAACGTAATAAGTGGTTACTTTAATTTGTCCTTCTATTCGCATTCAGGAAAAGGCAACATCAAAGTGTAACGGTCCAAATATGATGATCCCGTCCTTACAGACGACACAGTCATGTTACTTTGTATACGTATGAGACTAGCTGTACCCATAACTCCGCTCGCGTGGAATTTTAGTTTTGCAAATTTGTGTACAAAAAATTGAGTTGCGATATTGAAAGTTAAGCAACTTTCGGTAAGGCCTTGTTTTTAAGATTTCGAGCACCTCCGTGTGTCGGCGCGGGCGCCCGCTTGACGTGCCTGTTTTATGTAAATTTATATAGCAGCCCTAAGGGTTTGGTGCGAGTTATTTGTGACATTCGATCACGTTAACGAAAACGAGAATTTGTATTGCAAAATTTAAACTCTTCTCGTATGTCGCCAGGAGGCACTGCTTCAATGCCATACTAATTTTCGTTTTCGTAAACGTAATCGAATGAATACGAATATATACGCTAGTAAACAAAACTTGGCACTCAGCTATAATTACGTGAATCAGCAAGCCAGGCGTGCGCCCGCGCGGTGCGTCCGCTTGACGCAGCGGATGATCTCAGTCTCAGTTGTTAGTACGCATGGCGGCTCTTTAAGCTAGGACCTCGGCTCAGGTTGACCGGGTCGTGGGGATGGAAAGCAGCGCCCAGGAACATGTCTGTACCTGTTATAGAGCGCGTGTGAACCGGGGTCTTCGTACTCATGTTCTACGAGTACAGTGTCGGGCCTATGCGAGTGTGCATGTTTATTGTGTCATGTGAATGTGTAGGCATCTTGAGGATTGGGTGGGTCATTTGGAGAGGCAGTGGAAGGTCCAGCGGACTAGGCCGTCGGTCTAGCAATGGCAGCCTATGCAGGCTGATGATGATGACAGCATGCTGGGCTAAGACCCGATCTTTTCATGTTTTATTTTTAATGTCGAAGCGTCAGTAGCCAATTGGATAGATCATCATCATCATCTCAGCCAAAGGACGTCCACTGCTAGACAAAGGCCCAAGGATCTCCAAAACGACCGGTTTGGTGCTGCTCGAATCCAGCGGCGGCCTTCACCAAATCGTCAGTCCACCTTGTTGGAGACCTGCCCACACAGCGTTTTCCGGTATGCGGTCGCCTCAAGGATTATTACGCTCCAGCGGCCATCTGTTCTGCGAGCAATGTGCCCTGCCATGAAAACTTTCCATTCCCATAGCTCCGTTAAACTGCTGATGTGAACCATTACCTAACACAAACATATTAGTTATCTAAGTGAGTTAACAGAACTGTTAATGGTGTTAATATAATAATCTTCTTTTTTCAATGTAGAAAGACACAACTACAAGTAGAGTCACAATGATGACCATCACGATGTTTTTGCCCCTAAACAACATTCAAAATTCAAAATCATTTATTTATTTTTTCAAGTAGCTCTTGTGAATTTCACTATGCCATCGGTTCGTAAGTCTACTCGGTGCTGGGAGATCTTGTACTGAGAAGAACCGGCAAATTCAGCAAATGTCAAGCTCTTTTCTCCCTTACAGCGTCAAAAATATTGGAAAATGCCCTATCATAGCAGGACACTTTCCATTACAAGTAAACCATAATAGAATCATTCTTAAAATCTATCCAATGTACAGACATGACACAGTGAAAGTTTTAATGTAACATATACGCTCTATATACCAAAATAAGATACGATAAGGAATCCTTTTTGATGTCGTTTCCAATTTTGGTATAATGGATTCTCTATTTTAGGAATCTGTATGGTTTTTCTTGGTTGTAACAAGATTATGTGATAGATTGCGCACTAGTGTATACGCATTGAAAGTATATAAGGAAAAATATACAATTAGGTAGTTTTAATATATACAAATACCTAAGCAGTTTTAGTTCGAATATTGAAGATATAAGGACTTGTATTAAATACTTAAAAATGTAATCCGTAGCTGTGTCTTTGATAAATAAATGGCGGGAAATAAAACCATCGTCAAAAACTTTGTTTATATTTTTTTCTTTAATACGTGTTTATGTCACTGACCTCCTCCTACAAGGCTGAACGATCTTGATGAATTTTTATATGTGTGTTTGAGTGGGTCTCTGGATGATTTCGATTCACAATTGGACCCGGTAGGTGGCGCTGCAATAGGGATACACCGTGGGATACGGGTGTTTTCAAGCGGAAGAAGTCGCGAGCGGGCCATTAGTCGCATTGTCCCATACTATTTGAATTTATTTTTTTTATATAGGCTGTTTATTTAAGTGGGGTAATTGTAAAACTTCTGACACGAAATAACTTTGTTATTGATCACTTGATAACAAGAATGATAATTATAAACTTTAGGATAAGTCGCTAACACAATGCCACAAACAACAAAACACAATATAATTTTGGTCCCACGGGCTTGAATATAAAGTTAATCTGTCCCAACTTCATTCTGACGCCAGCGAGCGTGGGATGTAAGGCTGTGAAAATGTTGTAGAACAAGATATTATGTGTGCCACAGAACTGAGACTCGATTCTACTATGTAAAACGTCAAAAATCGTATCTCAACGGCCTGATCTTGAAAGGGGTGCGGTACTTAATTTTGAATGACGTAGTAGCGACTCATTTTGTTCGAAAAGCTTTGTGTTGTTCGCTGGGGCGAAATCCGCGGTATTAAAACTGCCAAATTTGTAATTGAAGACAATTTGCAGTACTTAGTTAAGATGAAAAAAGGTGGAATACACCTACACAATATTGTACAATGTACCTACAGATTTATTTATTTGTGATTTTTTATAGGTTACTTTATTTTACTTTTTAGTAGATGCTAAACAGTTTGTATGTATCTTAGTTTTTTTTTATACTTAGCACGGCAAATGACTCCACACCACCTGATGTTAAGTCTGTAAGGTTCTTGGTACTATGGGCTGTTTATGCTTGACTTTGAAATAATGTTAACATGCAAATGAAATATAAACAAGAAATAATAACAAATTAACAAACACACAGACAAAGCCCTCAACTATACAACTTTAGATATAAAAAAAAACAATAGCACTTCTTAACGTAAAAAATGTTTCTCTGATATTTTCTTCAAAGAAGGTTTCATTGCGGCGTAAATAAGTTAACACTGTTATTCTTCTCTTCCAGTAGATCGGTCAAAAGTAACACAAACGGGGCGACAACTTGTCTGACCGCACTCTGCACAAACTGAATGGAGCCGTTGTCGGTAACCGTCCGAGCTGTCCGTCCATCGTGGCCTCAATCACGGCAGACCTCAAAACAGACTGGAAACGAGATAGGTGTCACTGTGCCTTTTATTATTGTCAAAGCAACCTTTTTCGGTTAAGTTAAGAGTGGATTTTCGAATATATAATTTTTCCGGAGATTTCGGATTTCCATACAAATGAAAATAAAAGAAGAAAAAAGTTAAATTAAAAATATAAATCTACATATATTAATACGTGAAGCAAAAACTTAGTATTCCCTTTTATTATCACTGCTGGAGTCCTAACAGACCGAGCGCGACCACTTCTTGACCTGTCATCTACACTAGAGTCTTCATTGTATCGTTTGATGGTACGATAAACGAATCTTTTGGTTAAATTCAAATTTTTCAGTTTGTCAAAAATTTGAATTGGCGCGTAACCGCAACGATGCAACGCAATAACTGCAACACGGTCTTCTTAAAGCGTCCACTCCATATTTAAAAATGAGTAAAATTCTAAAAAGTATTCATTTTTATTTTCATGAACAATTCTAAATTCGAATTCAATAAATTTTTTTGTGGCCAGCATTCTAAAAGAAAAGTTTTTACTGTGTGACTTATGACCTGACTGTGTATATATTAATTCGTGAAGCAAAAACTTAATACCCCCTTTTACGAAAATTGCGCGGACGGAGGAGTATGAAATTTCACACGCTTATAGTTTACATAGAGAGGAGTGCAGAATGCTAAATTTTTTTATAATTATGCATAAAAAATACATTAAATTAAATAAACATTATTTCATACACTCTTCAAAAATTTCAAAAATGTAAGACGAGCGGCCGAAATCTGTCAATGCCAATCCAAACTCACATTCTATTTTTTTCAATTTTTCATTGCTTAGGATACAATCCGTGCAGCCTTAATACAAAAATTACGGTCGAATTTCGACCACTGGGCGACCACTAGTTTAATTAATTATTATTAGTTAGTTTTTTTTACATAAAAGTTATAAATCTGTCAAATTAATAAGTTGTTAAAACTGTGAAAACCTGTTAAAAGAAAGTTTATTTCAAATTGGAAATCTGAAATGTAAAATTACTTTTAAAGTAAAAAATATTGTATCAGCGCACCGAGGTGGTTACCTCGAGAAAGTCGATAGCGCAGCGTAGCAGATATTTTACGATCGTATAAGTTAAGACACTTTCACAATGCTAGTCCACAGAATGGATGACCATTCATCATCATCATCTAAGGTCGCGGGAAGCCGCTGGATGCGAGCAGCGCAAAACCGGTCGTTGTGGAGATCCTTAGGGGATGAGCGCCCGTATAAAAGGTACCTACTCCGTACGCTCACGTATGAGCTCAGTGGGTTGGTGAGTTTCAACAACTTGTCTTGGCTGTCATATCACTTATACTTATGTAGCAGATCGAATTTTACATAAACGGAATTTTACGAGTTATGAACCAACTTTTACGGATCTACTCCTTAACACACCTTACTGCAAAAGACTGTAAGCTCTTTCTGCGTAAAACGAGGGTATACAAGCTACCAACTAATTACGATTATGACACAATCAGTCACCCTGTGACCACGGACCCTGCAAAGGGTTCGAAATGTCAGGATAAACATTATTTGAAACTTATTTATAAAATAAAGTAGTAGTAAGTAGATCCGTAAAAGTTGGTTCTTTTCCAATGTGTATTGTTCGCGTAAACTTTAGAAAACAACAGCGGAAATTTTAACAACATTTTCCTTAGCATAACAAAGCTCTATCTTCAAAAGTTGCAGTCTTGCGTTATTTGTCTTAAAATCCTGCAATATCGTTTTTTCGTGATATTCCACATCTTTATTATTTTTTGTGTGTCAACAAAAGGGGTCGTGTCATAGCGGCTTCGCCCCTCGCTTATTCAAAGGAGCCCTCACATTTCTATCATTTCAGATTGCACGCATCAACACGAGGATTGCGCGGGTCCCGGCACTTTCTTTATTGCTCATTGAAGCGGCGAGCAAACAAGTCTTTGGGCGTCCTCGAATCATTTAGCTTTTTTCTTTGCACATCCATTCCCTTGTTTCCGACCGCGGCTTGAACTATTTTGTTTCATTTTGACAGTTTTTTTTAAACGCGCTTAGGATTCACGATAAAATGATTAATAATAAAATAAAACATAGCACAAAAGAAAGTAAATACAGAAAAAAACAATAAAAGAAAAAAGTATACAAAATTTAAACAAAAAAATTCACGACCCTTACGGTAGTCTCATATGTTGTGTAACATATATATTATATATATAAACTTTTGAAATCAATATTACAATAGTAAATAGGATATAGAATTAACAATGACGTATATTTTCTTTCCCTTTTTTTTATATTGTTTAAATGTCTACTATTACACACGAAATGGTTGAAATCAATATTACAATAGAAAATAGAATATAGATTTACAAATCATAAAGAGAATGCAATAAATACTCATTAGAAGACATGTCACACTGTTATCCTGTTACACTGTTACGACCCTACTTCCGTCGCTTTTCTACGAAATCACTCCCACAAATTGTATATATAGGAGGCGAGCGGAAAGATGTTACACATCAAAAAAATAATACTTATAAAATATAGGGAAAAAATTTAATGCTTACCTTCACTATATTTTATAAATATTTAATACAGCTTAAGTGCAGCAATTAGCACTTTTAAAAAAAGATTAATTGTGTGAGGCCATCAAGGACCCAGTCCAAGCGTAATACCACCCCAGCGACACTCAAAGATGAGCAATGCCGAGTGCAGTGGGAGCGCTGTTATTCTTATATAATTATGGTAGCCGCACGGGAGATGCTCGGTTTGACTGCGAAAAATCGTAGTTCAGTTTTAATATCATATTATCGTAAACGGAGTTTAATTAAGTGTAACATTGAACATTGCTCCTGTTTTTTGATGTTGTCTTTTTTGTCTAAACCTATTATTACGGTATGATTGTGGAGGTAGACACACTACACATCCTCTTTAGTTTCTATATATATATAAAGATCTATAGTTGTAACAAACGTTACATTTTATTCAAAAGTATCCCCTACGGTAGTTACATATTTCTCACACTTTTATGTTAATAAAGGCAACTATGTGTAAAGGAAAGAGCTAAAAATACAGTTTTCAATGTTGAAACAGTACAAAATGTTCACTTCTTCAATATTGCCATAACTTCTGTGAATATCCACTACACAGGGGAAACTTCCTCCGAGATATAGCGCCGACTTCCATTTCAAATTCATGAGCCTCTATATAGCTCTTTGGCCGTAGCGTTGAAACTCGAAGCTCACTTTTAAAGCTCGATAGTGTATCTGTCGTTTTCTTAACGAGAACACTCTACAGCCATCAGTGAAGCGATGCTGTTTTGTTCCAATTTAAAAAGAATGAAAAACCGGCTTTTAACAACTTACCTACAAGCAAGGGTGAAACGAAACTTTTTTAGCTTTCGAGGTGAAAGCGCGAAATGGTATGCGTTCACGTTCACAATAAAAGTTCGGGGTCAGTGTGCTGATACAAAGATGTTTTGATGTACTTGCTTTTGTTTCACATGAATAATGCTGGTAACATTGTTGTTGTAGCCAACCTGGGACCTCTGGATCTGAAACCGATTCCTTTGCCACTATGCCACAAAGGAAAACGAACTATTCGAGACCATATTTTGAAAAATGTGTTGTTAAATAGTTTTAAGAGACATACTATTCCGAGAACCGCCACCTATCATTAACATGTAAGCAATAACTCTTAATGCAATGGAATAAGAGTCAAAACTAGTCTAATAATACTCGTGACTGGTACGTACAATGTAATTTTATTATATATTTAGTTTAATTATGTCGTCACATAAAGGACGGAGTACTGAATTCAGCGTGTATTACATATACTCGTAATATCTGTTTGTGTCATCTACATATAACATATTATGTGTAGACATCACAGACAGATTCACGTGAACTAACATTAACTAATGCATTGCGCATTAGCTAATGTTAATTTCACGATTGGTTCACAATGAATGCACGGACGTCCCATCTAGACCGAAAATGCTATAACATGCATGAACAGTCGTAGTATTAATTCTAAAATGTATTCCAAATATAATTACGCCATTGCTAATTAACCAATCAATGCCAATAATAGTTAATACAACGCAATTCTAAAGTGAATAGTTGAACAATATTTGAGAAAGATCAAAAGCTTTAGCTACACAATTAGCAAATAATAGCTACAGACTTACAGTAAACACACAAACAAGAGAATAATCAGCGCTACGCACGTTCGTTAGCCTCCGATTGTGTTTGGCCGGTGTACACACGGTATTTAATATTGATGTTGTCTATGATATGCTAACTAAATAGCTTCAGTTATTGTGCAGGGTGCTTAGTGCGAGTTTCATTCGCCATTCGATCACGTTAACGAAAACGAGAATTTGTAGTGCAAAATTTTAGCTCTTCTCGTATGTTGCCAGGAGGCGCTGCTTCAATGCCATACTAATGGCAATATAATTTCGCAAACGTAGACGCAAAACTAGACACCCTGAGTAAGTAAAGCTCTGCACGCACAGAGAATAAGGGCGCTTTCTTAGACGTTTCGTGTCGGACAGCTGCCGTGCTTTTTCATATTAAACGCCAGCCGCACGCTTGTTTTAATATATAACGCAGTGCAAACGCACGACAGCGGTCCGACACAAAACGCCTAATTTGAAAGCGCCCTAACCTTAGAGCATTAAATTAATGCTCTAAGGCCCTGACACGTTCATCGGGTTATGTGAACAAACAAATTTGTTTCTTTGTGTCAAATAGTTGTGAAGTATTTCACAAGATGGCGCTGTACTTATTGACACCTTTTGAATCGTTACCGACCAAATCCTACTAATATTATAAACGCGAAAGTTTGTAAGTATGGATGGAATGTTTGTTACTCTTTCACGTAAAAACTACTGAATGGATTTTAATGAAACTTTCCTCATATACAGACCATGACCCAGACCGGCATATAGGATACTTTTTTTTTTTACTCTAGTATTCGCGAACGAAGTCGCGGGCAGCAACTAGTACAACATAAAGATTGTTACATAGATCATAATATTTAACGGCAGGTCCCTGACTTTTCTTCATAAAGGGACAAAATGTAAATTCATTGCAAAAGCATATACCTATTCGTACCTATTCGTAGTCACGTTATTGTAGTTTGAATCTATTGAAGGCACGCATGGTAATCAGTGTGTTTGCCTACGCCTCATGAAGCGTTGTTTGTTAATCAAATGATTCGGTAATTAGCAAAACTGCGAATGTATTATCAGCCGTAGCGCGTTTAATGAATCTAATGGGGCTGTAAATTTTCGTTACAGCAGGATATTGAAAAGGGTTGGGTGAAAAGCGACAAATGCGAAAACGATTAACGTTGTTTATTTATGGTACCTATACTTTTTTATGTACTCACGCTTGCACATCAACCTACCCAAAACTGACAAATTTCTTCAATACATTGTCAACCTTAAGCCGTACACATAAAGTTCAAAGTCTATTGAGGAAATTTGACAGTTTGTGGTAGGTTGATGTGCAGGCGTCTGTACAATCAACTGCTAAAGTCGATGATCAAAACATACTATAAATGAAACAAAAGAGTAATGTAACTGTAAAACCGTAAATATTAACTTACTTTAATAGCATTTTTTTTTAGCTTTGTTCCCGAAGTTTTTGTTGAAGTGTACATATACTAAGGAGTCAGTATTCATAATGATGAGCCCCGTCAAACATTTTATTTGTGATGGAACGCTAATGTTCCAAAAGAGTATATCGACATAGACCAAATTGCACCTATACCATGCACAAATAATATTGTTTTCGCTGCTTGGGTCGTCGACTCTAAAAACGACTACCAAAAAGTCCTCTTTGGCATCGAACGGTGGAAAGCACATTAACTCTGTTACAAAAAAAAAAGTAGAAATATAGGTATTCAGACAATGAGTGGACTTCTTGGCGGGAAAGTGAAGAGTCATGTCTGCGGTTTTGTTTTGTTTTCAAAAATTTGAGTTATGTCGAATATTAATGTGAAATAATAGTGGATTATTAACCGTTAAGTGTTCGTAAGTGTGCATGAGTGTTGGCAAATGAAACAAAACAGTGCAACTTTACTTTTCAAATTCTCTCAAGAAGTCCGCCGAGGAATAAGTAAAGCCCCACATCTTTACTGAGATACTCGAGGGGTTGGGGGGGTATATCATTTCTCACTTCTTATTTTTATTATCATTCATTATATATTATATTATTTATTATTATATTTATGTATTACTTGTAAGAAAAATTACTTTGACACTGGCTAAATGTGTTAATCGCACGAAGCCATCAACTAAAAGAAAGAAAAGACAATGAGTTTTAATATGTTTCTGTCTACTTACCAAGGACAGTGAGCTACGATTCTAAACGTCCACACGTGTTATGGTATCCTTATTTTGATTTAAGTATAATGGGGATAATGTCAGATCAGCCCCTGACTATGAGCTCTCATAGCAGTATTATTGCAGTTGTGGAATAGAGACGCGAGTATATCCGCCGCTACACGCGTCTTTTACAACGGCAATAATACTGCTATAAGAGCTCGTGGTTTTGTTTTTTTTTCAGCTACTCTCCGCTATTTTTGCAGGACTTTTTTATTCTTTTTATGTATATATAAGTTTTTTATTTTTCTGGGGTTTATTAAGCTTGAGCTTTATGAGCTGTACTCATAATATATATTTTTTCTCTTTTTATTTCTTTTCTTTTTCTTTTTTTTACAATATAACTCTTATATCTAATACATTTTTCTTTTCTATGGTTTTACACTTCTTATTATACTACTACATGGTACTTTTCTTATATTAAATTTCTTATTTATTAACATCTTTATTTCTTATTTTATAGAGAGCTCGTGGTTACCCCCCAGGCCACGGAGACACTATTAACACAAACATTTGAAAAAAGCAGAATCAAGACCCAATAAAATCCCTAGTACCAGCGTTGACGTTCCTCAAAAAGAATTTTGTTTAACAGTGGTTGTAAGAAATCGTGTTCCGAATGAAAATTATTATTCTAATATAAGCAGTGGTTTACTGCCAAAATTACGGCGTAATAATATTTCGCGTCTTAGTGTAATTGCCTACTCGACGGCGTTCGGTGTCATCGCAAACCAGAGGAATTCGTTAAAGGTGTCTTGGAATGTACCTAGGGAGTAAGTGGTGAGCGCAAGCGGCCGGTGTAGAAGCGCGGCACGACCTTTTCATCTGATAATGGAATAGAATAGAATAGAATGGGGTAGGCTTGCGAACTAGAGTAGACTTACGAACCGATGGCATAGTGACATTCACAAGAGCTACTTGCAGCCTAAACTGAATAAATGATTATGAATTTTGAATTTTGAATTTAGGTATTTATTTGATTGAAACGGGTTGATTTTCAGTACCACCCTTGCATGACGTAGGAGTAAGTAACTGACACTGAACACTATAAAATCATATAATAGTAAGATAAGTTATGTTTCTTTAATGTTATAATTGTAAAAAAATAAAAAATCATCAAGATTTTAATATTTAAATAACTATTGTGTATCTACACAAAATACATAATATCCACTATAAATAAAAATACCAAAACACAATTAATTAAGAGGGGACAAATAAGACGCAATGCGTATGACCACAATCGGCGAAAAAGTTTCACACATCCGACTTCTGTATATCCAGTATAATGCTTCTAATGAAAAAACACTACGTGAGTTCCGAAGTGACGGAGGCAAATTATTCAAAATACTATGGCCGAATCTGTAGATTGATGATTCAGTCTATATTAATTCATTAACTAATTTATTCAATAACAAGTTACATAGATTGATTTTGCTAGTAATGGCTGTAAATGGCTGAATTTCGCGTTGTGGCTTCTTTACAGTGACCATGACGAGGTGTGAACTGTTTCTTTGCTCAATGCGCGATTTCGTTCTTTGAGCTTAACATGTACCGATACTTCGTTAAGTTCCTCAATTTAGATTAATTTGTGTCTACTAGTAATACATATTTTCTTCTAGACAACGCCATTCGCCTCTACCCCGTACCACAATGTTAATGATCAGTCGGCTCACTCGTAAAAATTTTATTACATATTTCGACAATGGGACACCCATAATATATTTTCTTTCATTTACCTTGACATTTACGAATGGGGCAATCCAATTACCTCCATACATCACATTTTTTAAAAATATTACAGGTTCTAACCGCCTCTTTGGTCCACCACCATGTCACAGTCTATCTAACCTCATCATCAGGTATCCGAAGGAATAGACAAATGGAATAATGCTAGTAGAATAGAAATGGAATAGAATTTTAAACGTATGGGAATGACATAAAGAAAAATTAAACGTATCGTTTACTTATATCAAACCCATTTAAAAACAAACAATTATACAAAAACATTTGACTGGATTTAGCTATCGACAGTTAAAATATGTGTTACTTACACTAAATAACTACTTGCACTAAATAATGATGATGATTTCTACTATAATGGTGTTATGCCATTAGTCTAGATTTATTCCCACTATCAAAGATTATATCATGGACGTTTCCATACGTTACTTTGATAACGCCCCCCACCACCCTAACCCGCTTGTTGTGGCGGCCGCCAACTATAACGTTGGGGGCCTTCCACCAACAAGACGGTACACATCTAGACGTCCTAAACACGTCCACGTTGCGCGATCCTCTAAATGCCACTACACATTTACAGAATACACTAAACATACCCACTAGTATAGGCCCAAGACACCGTACTCGTAGAACAAGGGTACGACGAACCGCTCACACGCGCTCTATACAGACATGTACCTGGGCGCTTCTCTGCACCACCACGGCCCGGTCAACCCGAGCCGAGGTCCGAGCCTTTAGAGGCGTCCTCGGGTTGTTCCGCTCCCTGATCCGATCCAAACCCTTCCCAGAATCCTAGTAGGTCTTCCTAGTAGGGGACACGGGGACACGCACTGGTGCGTGATGCCGCGCATGAGTGTTGGCAAATAAAACAAAACAGTGCAACTTCACTTTTCAAATTCTCTCAAGAAGTGTCCGCCCGAGGACTTAGAATAGCCCCACATCTTTACTGAGATACTCGAGGGGTTGGGGGTATATCATTTCTAACTTCTCATTTCTATTATCTTTCATCATCATCATACAGGAAGGAAATATTGTTTATTTATAGAATAGAATAGAATAGAATAGAATAGAATAGAATAGAATAGAACATTTTATTGCAACTTGTAACTGTAACTGTTGTATAATTACTGGGTGAAATTGTAATTGTTAGTCCAAACAGTTACCCTAGTCTTGCATTACAATAAGGTTTTTTTTTATTTAAATTTGAATTTGCATGCCAATATTACTTATTTAATTTTACATTCAATATAATTTACAATAATATAACTTAAAAAAGTTGATAGTTTAATAATCGATTATAAAAATAAAAAAAATAAAAAATACTACATTAGGATTGACAATTAATTAATATTAAAAATAGGCATGTCAAACTATAGGTACTATAATAGGTACATAAAGATATACGTGCAGGTCATAGAACACGTTACACAAAACCCATTCTTTCAACGTTTTTTTTAAATATATGGTCGTTAACTTCTTTAATACATATAGGTAATTTATTGTATATACGTACAGCAGACACTACACAGTACACATTATGTATTACTTGTAAGAAAAATTACTTTGACACTGGCTAAATGTGCTAATCGCACGAAGCCATCAACTAAAGGCAAAAAAAATCTACTATCAGCATCACAAATTATAGGAACGCACCTAAAGAAACATTTTGTAGGCCGGCAGGGTGAGGGTGACTGATGCTGCGTTGTTTTCACGCTGCAAAAGTTGTCCTTGCGTCTGGACTCCATTTCCACTTAACATCAGGTGGAGTGGAGTCATTTGTCGAACTACGTATGAAAAAAAAAAACATTGGTTTACTTAGTATTGGTATTCTGTTATTCGACTCTCGTAATAATGCAGATACCTAAAACTTAATTTCGAAATGCTAATACCTATTTCATTGTATGTCTACAAAACTGAAACAAAGCTGGAACAATATCAACAGAACAGAATGAAATGAATTCGAAACACGTTTTTTATTGCAGCAAATATTTGAAGTCACAAAATTACTTTTTAAGGCTCCTGTTGGGTTGTTTGCTGAACTTCATTGTATCAATAAATAGAGGTTGTTGCCCCTTTGGACGTCTAGTAATTTTGTATGGCACCCATGAGACTACACCGAGTCAAGCAGCCGAAAATTAGTTTTATTACAAGGTCATTGGAGCTGGTCGTCTGGTCCCCCGCCCAATCCTCTAAATGACAGCACACATTTACAGAATACACTAAACATGCACACCAGTTTAGGCCCAAGACACCGTACTCGTAGAACAAGGGTACGAAGATCCGGTTCACACTCGCTCTACACCAGGTACAGACATGTACCTGGGCGCTTCTCTCCTCCTCCACGGCCCGGTCAACCCGAGCCGAGGTCCGTGCCTTAAAGAGGCGCCCTCGGGTTGCTCCGCTCCCCGATCCGATTCGAACCCTTCGGAGAATCTAGTAGGGCACGAGGACGTGCACTAGTGCGCGATGCCGTTCCCTCTAGATAACCTCTGAAGGTGATTCGTTTCACACGGCTTGAGGGACCCTTTACGTTCCTCGCCGCCCCCCAAAAAAGCCTGGTGAAGCTGAAAATGCCGTAGAGGCAACCAGCAATCTCTTACAAAAAAAAAAAAATGGTCGTCTGGTTCCTATGTAAAGAAAACAAGTAAAAATTATGTTTATTGTTTTCTAAAGTTAACGCATGAGTAGTTTCATTTCAAAAAGTATATTACTGTTTTATTGAAAAGCCTCCATCAAGAAATCAAGTCATTGCCAAAATAGATACTAAATATCCTCGCTCGCACAACTATTAGTGTTAGCTCATTTTTGGTACTTTTTTCGCTACAGATGTTTTCCAGATTGTTTTCAAACTATTACTAAAACTTATAGTAGTGGATTTTCTAACCATAGTCTTATATGAGTACTTTGTTAAAAGAAGTCCACTTGGTAGCAGTGTTGGGTTCGGCAGCTAGAGATAAGACCGCCAGTACCTTCGGCCTTATTTATCATCATCATCATCATCAGAATATACTAGTCCACTGCTGGACATAGGCCTCTCCAAGTGCATGCCACCGAGCACGATCAGCGGCTACTCTTATCCAACTCTTGCCAGCCACCTTGCGAAGAACGTACTAAACATGAAAGCCAAGTAAAAAAAAAAATTAAATATATATAAGTAAATGCATTTTCTAAAGAGCCGCAGATGGTTATGGGGACATACCCATTCATAACTCCCGTGCATTCCCGCCAGAGAGAAAAAGTTTTGGCATTCTTTAGACGCCTTTAAGATCATGTGGATTTGGGGCCTTCCCTATCAAGCAGGTTAATGGGGGTTTAACGACTGCCATCCTACCAAAATACCGGGTTCAGCGGCTTAACCTGCGTTCCGTAGCACGAAAGAGCTCAAAATACTAATTACTGATCACCCATCCAATGATCTGGCATTACGAAAGTGGCTTGACTTGACCGATCGCAAACGGGTAAACAGTTGCGCCATCGAGATCGTCGTTGTCGATAAAATTAGGTAAGCAATAAAATACAAAATGATTTTTGCTTTTTAAAACTTAATACCCTTCCATTAAAATGGAACACGGAGAGGATTAAATTAATATTGTTAAACAAATTGAAAAAGAACGTCTAAAAAAATAAATATTTTACCTTACGTATAAAAATAAAATGCCGAGTATTCAGATTCAACGAAACGTTAAAAGTTCTACCTCAAAGGATTAAGAACTAATTCGTCAAGCAGAAAGAAAGTTCCAATTGGTCAAGTGTGTTTTCACCGCGTGTTTTTGTTCTGATTTGTCAAGCAATGCGAAAGTAATAATTAGTCAAGTCCCAATTTTGTTTCGATTTGCCAAGCCTTATTTCTGTTTCAACTGGTCAAGCCAATAAAAAGTAAAGTCTCGTGAAAATTGTCACGTGACCTACGGGAGTAGGGCAGCTAGTATTTCTTTTGTGTAATAAAAAAAATATTCTCCAAATTCAAGACAATCGCTACGCTGCGCTTCGCGATTGTCTTAAATTTCTAACCTATCACGTGACCTACAGGATTAGGGCAAAAGTATTAGGTCCTTACATATGAAATTGGCGTTTTGTCGTACTGGCCACTTTGATCTCAAATATCTCTTCTTTGGTTAGGGATTCCAATTTCAAATTTATACAGCTATTTATTCATACATTTGTATTTCGAAAACCGTAATTCATTTGTTTTGTCCTCGTTTGGTTTTTTCTTTGTGTCACGCAGTTTACAAAATGGAAAACTTGAAATATCGCGTTATTTACGAGTACGAGTTCCACCGTGGTACCAGTGCTGCAGAAACGGCTCGAAGGATTAATGATGTGTATGGCGGCGGTGTCGCAAAAGAAAACACAGTGCGTTTTTGGTTCCAACGTTTTCGTTCTGGAAATTTCGACCTGCAGAACAAGCCCCGTGGACGGCCGGAGACTAAAGTTGCTAATGAAGAATTGAAAGCTATTGTGGAAGCAGATCCATCGCAAACCACGTCCGAGTTAGCTGCAGGCTGCGGTGTTAGTGATAAAACTGTTTTAATCCACTTGAAGCAAATTGGAAAGGTGAAAAAGCTTGAAAGGTGGGTACCTCATGAATTGAGTGCAGCAAACCGACAAACGCGCGTCAACTGCTGCGTTACATTACTCAACCGGTACAATAATGAAGGGATTTTAAATCGGATCATTACCTGTGATGAAAAGTGGATCCTGTACGATAATCGGAAACGCTCATCGCAATGGCTGAATCCTGGCGAACCAGCCAAATCCTGCCCCAAGCTAAAATTGACTCAAAAAAAGTTACTTGTGAGCGTTTGGTGGACTAGTGCTGGTGTCGTTCACTACAGCTTTCTTAAATCTGGCCAGACGATTACAGCAGATATCTATTGTCAGCAACTGCAAACCATGATGGAAAAGCTAGCTGCTAAACAACCGAGGTTGGTCAATCGCTCTAGGCCACTGCTGCTTCAGGACAACGCTAGACCACACACTGCACAACAGACGGCTGCCAAATTAGAGGAGCTTCAATTGGAATGTCTAAGACATCCACCGTACTCCCCGGACCTGGCTCCAACAGATTACCATTTTTTTCGAAATTTGGATAACTTCTTGCAAGGGAAAAAATTCAACTCCGATGGGGCAGTCCAAAGCGCCTTCAAAGATTTCATTGATTCTCGTCCTAATGGTTTTTTTAGTAAAGGGATCAATGAACTACCTATGAGATGGCAAAAGTGCATAGATAGCAATGGTACATACTTTGATTAAATAAATATATTATTATAAAAAAAAAGACTTTATGTTCCTCACTTACAAAACGCCAATTTCATATGTAATGACCTAATAAAATGTTGCAAAGGAAAAAGTAAAAATATAAGCAAATAAATAAATAGGATAGAAAATGGAGGCACCTGCCGTAGAGGCCTCTCCGCCAAATCTGCCAACCAAACCCACCACTGCACAGTGGCGGTGACACTGCATGCCTTAGTAGCATCGTGAACTAATTTTTATGTCCGCACTTTTGTGGACCGAGCCTTCGCTTTGGATGGATAGCGAGATACCATAAATCAAATTCAAATTCAAATTCAAAAAATTTATTCTGCGTAGCAGGCTTAGGTTTTAACAATAAAACTAATACAAAATATTCAAATTAAAAAAGCTACGACGAACTGGACTCCTCTCAGCATAAGTTGCAGCTTCAAGAAACTGCAACGCTGATTTTCAGAGGAGCCAGTGATGTGTGTGTGTGTTTTATGTTAAAAAAATAATGCTTTTAATAATAATACATATTGATAAAGTTTAAAATAGAAATAATAAATACTTAATAATACCTGTGTGATTACATAAAAATATACCTAATGTTAAAAATGTATGTGGTTTTGCCATAAACTAAGTATGAATAATAAAATATATTATAAAACAAAAACCGTCTTAAGTAAAATTTAAACACTGAAAAAAGACGACAACCTCAGGCGGGAATCGAACCACGCACCTTCCGCATTCCGGGCGGCTGCCTTAACCACTTGGCTACCGAGGTCTGGCTTTCACCCGTCGAAATTTTTCAGTGCTTGATGCTTATGTTTTTTAGTCAACATTGCTTCATCAATCTTAGAAGTTTTCACCTCTGAGATCCGAAAGAAATATTTTTACAAATATTTGAACATTCGGTTAAGATGAAGCTGCGTTATAGATAAGTGTTTTTTATATATTTTAGCGTTTTATTAACGCTTAAATATACTTAAGTAAAATTTAAACACTGAAAAAAGACGACAACCTCAGGCGGGAATCGAACCACGCACCTTCCGCATTCCGGGCGGCTGCCTTAACCACTTGGCTACCGAGGTCTGGCTTTCACCCGTCGAAATTTTTTTTTTTTCAGTGCTTGATGCTTATGTTTTTTAGTCAACATTGCTTCATCAATCTTAGAAGTTTTCACCTCTGAGTGAGAAAACCGTCTTTGAAAATACAAATAATAATAAAAAATAAACGCCCAGTGCGGATTGGTGTTTGTTAACGTCTGCTAACTGCTAACGCAGACGGGACCAAGGGTTTTGCGTGTCTTTTTTTAGCTCCAGATGATACATTTTTGGTCACCCATCCAATGACCGACCTTTGCGAAAGTTGCTAACTTCAGCAGACTTGTATCTCTTCAATTCTCATTCTCAAACCTTGTATATAACATCTAACTTACTTCAAGTCTAAATTAAATCTACGGGACATCGCCGACGATGTATCCCAAAGTTGAACCAATCAACCGATAACGCTTCAATTTAAACTCTATTAATGGGGAGCAGGGTTTCTGTTTAGTTTGGGTGTCGGACGTCCACTTTTCGATCAGCACATAAATTACAATACAACTGGGTTATTGGATATTTCGATGTTAATATTCATATTGCCCTTGTACTTTGGTGTGGTCCGTCCGTCATAATAAATTATTTATGTACCATTCTACAAATTATTCATCTTTCTAAATTAGTTGTGTGTCATGTCTTTTGTTTTTTTGTTTTGTTGGAAAAGACATATAGAACGCGAGCAGATAGTTTAGTGTTTTAGTCTCGTTTTTTTTTCCTTTAGTGGGGGCTTCGTGCGGTTAGCACATAAATTTAGCCAGTGTCAAAGTAATTTTTCTTACAAGTAATACATAAATAAACAGTATTTCAATTCAATATTTTTCAATATTTCAATATCAATATTTTAGATGGTGAATGATAATAGAAATGAGAAGTGAGAAATGATATATCCCCCAACCCCTCGAGTATCTCAGTAAAGATGTAGGGCTTTACTAAGTCCTCACGCGGACTTCTTGAATGAATTTGAAAAGTGACGTTGTCCTGTTTTGTTTCATTGGTCAAAACACTCATACACACTCACGAACACTTTACGGTTAATAATCTACCATTATTTCACATTAATATTCGCCATAACACAAATTTTAGATAAAAAAAAAAGCGCAGCCACGACTCTTCACTTTCCCGCGAAGAACTCCTTTATTCTCGTTCTAAACCATAATAAGTATTTTCTTTTTATTTGTACTCGTCCAATGGTGTGCGGTGTTACGGGTGTACGCAAGGATTCTGGGCTTCGAGTGTTATCCGTACACCTGTTAATCCGGCAGAAATCCGTAATTCCGTAACTATTACAGATAATTGTCAAAAAACTTTAAACTGATATCGAAAGTACGTTACCTAATGAGTAAAATGACATCAATAACTTTTTAAAAATCACACGAGAAGTATCCAAAATTTTGACAATAAACACTCCCATACATTTAGTATGACATTGATAGAAAGGTTTTAGTTTCCTTATTTTAAAAGGTTATTTTAGCTTAGTGCTGATATAAAAGGAAACTATTTATTAACCTAATAAAGTTATAAAACTATCTTTTAATTGAATAATATTTATTCAATTAAAAGCTTATTAATACAATTATCCTAATTCTCCTCTTTACTTAAAATGTAGTTTCAGTTTCCTTAGCTCTACTCATGCCCGCCAACTTCGCTCCTTAAATAATCACCTTCTCGCCACTCCTTTGCATCATTCAGGATTCGTTGCAAATTTCTTCACGGTTCAGGCCATTCAATTAAAGAATACTCTCGCCGAAAAAGTCAGACAAGCTCCAAGTAAAACGGTCTTTAAAACAATGCTGTATAAACTGATTCTACAGGAATCAACACCCACGTACGAGATTCCCATCATCTTTTCTTCTGTTATTTTAAGTATGTTAATGTAGTTTATTTTTATTTAAGTTTTTTTTATGGTATGTATTTATATTATTATCACTTAATTTAATAAACTTAAATGTATATTTCAGTTCTTATAAATTTATGTAGTACCTATATGTTTCATTTACGTTCTTTGTCGCACCGCTTACCAATTTTTATGCCTAGCCCTTAGGTCGACTGGTAGAGAATGCCATTTGGCATTAACTCTGGCTTTTGTACTTTATTTTATTGTATTGTGCAATAAAGATTAAATAGATAAATAAATATCAGCGGGCGTATGACTATACAAAAAAATAAGGTTTAACAATATTTTTCAATCAATATTTATTTAATATTTATTATTTTAAAAGTAATGAACCTGTTGGCGACCGCCAAATTACAGTCAACACGGCCATTTCTTATTCCTCTTCGACAGTACCTATGAGAGTAAGTATTTATTTAAACAGGTACATTCGCAGAACACACCTGAAACATAATGATAATAAATATTAAGTTAAGTTAAGTTAAGTTAAGTTATGTGCTCCATTATGAGTGACACATCATTCTTGATTATACTTTTAAATTAAGTTTATAAAAAGTAACAAATATTATGTAACATTTTTGTAAACAAGTAACCATCATGGCAGTTATTATTAACTACACATGTCTCACAGCTGGGCTAAGGCCATCACATGTAGACAGTACCTTCATAATATTATTTGAAAAACAAAAAAACACAAATCGAAGCATTTTCGACGTACACGTAGGTGTTAACCTCATCTCACCACGCACAGTAATTAGCCGAACACATTATCGCTGCACAAACCAATCTCGGTATCGCCCACCCAAACTAACACGCCGAGCATTCACTCCGTCAACCCTGCGATACAAGCGCGGGCATAAAATGACACGGCGCTTCTCATCAATCACGGGTCCGGCGACGGCAATACGGCGAGAGACCCGCTTTTTGAAGATAAAAATTGCTCGACTTGTTTTGACGTTACAAATTGTCTTACGCTTTCAATCTATTCCTTTTGAAATTCTTTTGCAAGTTTCAGTGCGGATGTCCTGTTTTTTTAGTGGATTTAAACGCTTAGCATTTAAAATTTTCGCTCAGCTTTCATGGGTGCTTTGAATTACATCAAATTGCAAACACACATAGGTCAAATCGCGGCTGTTCGAAATAATAACGAAATCCTTAGCCGAGGTTCAACAATGCAGACTGTGTTGGCACTTAAACGTCCTTCTGCTGGGATTAGGCCTTCTCACTTATACAATATTGGCACAAGGGGGAGATCAACTAACCAACCAAAGGCGAAACGCTCTGTGAAATAAGAGCTTAGATTAAGTGTTTCCAGCATTGCATATGTTGCTTTATGCATGACCGCAACCCGGACAAGTAAGTTGCTGCGTCATCAGGCTCCATTTATACATATAAAATTTAATAAACGTTCTCTATAGACGCTTCATTCATATGTAGATATAATGAAACGTAGTCTTTTCTTCTGCCCTTTTAATAGGTACCCAAAACTTCCATCTTTAACAACTACCCGGCGCGGGTTATCCGGACGTGATTCAGTTCGGGCGTAAGATGATACGATAACCCATCAATCACGAGTCCGGTTACGCCGGCGGTAGGGTCTGATAGAACCACCTTTTCCAGCAGAGGGTTAAATATATAGACTCGTGTTTATGTTACACTCGTACAGAATATTCCACATTGTAGGTAACTTATTGGAGTGTGAAATTTAACAGTAAAAATAAACTATTTCCTTATACTTTATCTTACCTGATGATGATAAAAGGTACTACTGAGGAGCTCGCTATCTTATCTCTAACTGCCAGAACAATAACGTTACTTACCTGAGAGATAACAACTATGATAAGATAAGGTAAGGTAAAACCCGAGAATAAAAGCCGGGACCTTTGGGACTGTGATCGGTTGTGTTAATTTAACTACTAGGCCATAAAGATTAAATGTACGTTAACATTTTCAGTAAACAAGTTCCCAAGTTTAAGTTTAACTATTAAGAGTATTAAACAAACTACCGAACAACACAATGAAACTTAATTAGTGTTGACTTAACAATTACAATTTGTTTATTGAGTTTTCATCCGTCCAACCGTTCAAAACTATTTATTATCTATTCCTTTTTATAATCATTATCATCATCATCATCAGCCTATACTAGTCCACTGCTGGGCATATGCCTCTCTAAGTGCACGCTGATGACGATCCACGGCTACTCTCATCCAGCTCTTGCCAGTCACCTTGCGGAGATAACTAACTGTTTATCTACTATTATATTATATTGGGAACATTAATGACTACATGTTATCGCTCGCTGCTTGAATAGCCTTTGACAAAGTTTAAATTGTCGAAACCAATTTCAAATACACCCTAATTGACTTACAACCAAAGTTAATCGGTAAAATAGTTTTACCCTATATTCGGCTACTTCAATTAGTTTTTCGATTGGTTCATGCATTTTCATGACGCTCTCTCAAATAGTTTTTTCCAATACTCAATATAAAAGTATTGATTCATAAAGTAAATATTGGAACTGAGCTTGGTTGATTTTTTCATTTTGCACGTGTCAACTGATGATTAGATTAAAAATATATACAGGAGGCTTTTTTGTTCGACTGATTCGGCAAAAAATTGATATACGTACTGTCTGATGGTACATATAAGTCTTCACCGCAGACGCTTGCAACACCGTGGGTACCACTCGAGAGTTGCAGATAAGATGTAAGGTAACAGCTCGGAACAAACCGAGCTCTGCTGTTGCGAGATTCGTGTCCGTGAGAGATTGTCTATGTGTGCGTTGCTCGAGCACGCTTGTATGACCCCGCCCGATCCTCTAAATGCCACTACACATTTACAGAATACATTATACATGTACACTAGTTTAGGCTCACGACATCGTACTCGTAGAACAAGGGTACGAAGAACCGGTTCACACGCGCTCTACACCAGGTACTGACATGTACCTGGGCGCTTCTATCCTCCACCACAGCCCGGTCAACCCGAGCCGAGGTCCGAGCCTTTAGAGGCGCCTTCGGGTTGTCCCGCTCCCTGATCCAATTCAAACCCTTCGGAGAATCTAGTAGGGCACGGAGACGCGCACTAGTGCGCGATGCCGTTCCCTATAGACAACCTCCGAAGGTGATTCGTTTCACACGGCTTGAGGCTTGACCCTTTACGTTCCACGTTTTACACCAATCACTGAGTACATCTAAATTATGCTAAGAAGCGCGCAGTTTCTCGATACAAGACACTTCGTTAAAAAGCTATATATCATTAGCATAGGCAAGACATTCACAATTCATCATATCAAGGGGGTAATTTATAAAAATTATAAATAACAGAGGACCCAGGTTCGAACCTTGCAGCACACCAGACGGTGGTAAAAATGGGGTCGATTCGTAACCTTATAGAGCAACTAGCTGAGTACGATTTAATAGATAAGAATGGAGCCAACGATATAGGTTTCCGTGGATACCAATATATTGCAGTTTTGCAAGAAGTATAGTATGATTAACGCGGTCAAATGCCTTGGCGAAGACAGTGTAAACTGAATCTACCTGTGATTTTCTATTGTATGTTCTGCATAGATAAATTGTGTATGTCAAGAGTTCAGAGTCCGTAGATTTACCACTTTAGTGCGTGATGCCGTTCCCTCTAGAAAATCTCCGAAGATGATTCGTTTCACACGGCTTGAGGAATCCTTTAAGCTTCTCGTCGCCCCCAAAAAAGACAGGTGAAGCTGAAAATGCCGTCTGGGGCAATCAGCAAACTCTCTCCAAAAAAACCGGACTGAGTTATTATGGCTCTATACCCACAATTTCACCGAAACTTATATCCATAAAAACTTGAACATTGTTATAGGATACTGCTACAGCTGTAGCAGAAAAAGGTACGAAGGTGGTAGCCATTCAAGCAGGTGCGTAAAAACTAAATATAGAAGACTATATTTCAAAATCATCAATAAAAAAAATTACAGCACACGACAAGGTCAGACTACAAAAATAAATGTTATGAGAACGTTTTATTCGGCCATCAAAAAAAATGTTACAGCCCCTTGAAGGTTGTTGATAAGCCTCTTTCTTCCGATTTTCAGTAAAGGCGGCAAAGCTACGTTCTGTCATCTGATAAATTTCCAATAATGCAGTCCCAGACACCCCATCACGCGCGCGTAACGTATTAAGATGGATGTCACGTTTAATTACGCGATCCCTCATGCTCAAAGCTCTAATACGTTCGATGACACTTTTTTCTCCATAATACCTATCTATAAAGTATTTTCACAATACCGTAAACAAATAAGAATGAGAATTTTATACACAGTCAGGGGGCCTACCGCCTAACTCTATCGCTATCGATCTCGCTATCGCGCTCTATAGTTTATGGCGCCATCTTGTCATTTCAAATACGATATAAAAGCAATATTGAAAGCTATAGGCTATAGCTTTCGATATTGCTTTCATATTGCTTTCATATCGCTTTCGAAATGACAAAATTACGCCATAAACTATAGAGCGCGATAGCGAGAGTGATGGCGATAGAGTTAGGCGGTCGGGGGGCAGGTCATAAGTATTGTCACACAGTAAAAACTTTTCTTTTAGAATACTGGCCACAAAAAAGTTTATTGAATTCGAATTTCGAATTGTTCATGAAAATAAAAATGTATACTTTTTAGAATTTTACTCATTTTTAAATATGGAGTGGACGCTTAAAGAAGACCGTGTTGCAGTTATTGCGTTGCATCGTTGCGGTTATGCGCCAATTCAAATTTTTGACATACTGAAAAATTTGAATTTAACCAAAAGATTCGTTTATCGTACCATCAAACGATACAATGAAGACTCTAGTGTAGATGACAGGTCAAGAAGAGGTCGCCCTCGGTCTGTTAGGACTCCACCAGTGATAAAAGCTGTAAAGGCGCGAATTTAAAGAAATCCCAAACGTAAGCCGAAACTGTTGGCCCTTCAGATGGGGTTAAGCAGAACCACGGTGAAAAGGGTGTTAAATGAAGACTTCGGGCATATCGAAGAAAAACAGGACATCGTTTGAATGCTCATCTAATGGACCTGAGACTGAAGATATGCCGCACTTTGTTGAAGCGGTACGCGGGAAAAAAATATCGGGAAATTCTTTTTTCGGATGAAAAAATTTTTACTGTAGAAGAGAGCTACAACAAACAAAATGATAAGGTGTATGCACACAGTAGTGAAGAAGCGAGCAACCGTATTCCGCGTGTCCAACGAGGTCATTTTCCATCCTCGCTCATGGTATGGTTGGGAGTTTCTTATTGGTGCTTAACAGAGGTACATTTTTGTGAGAAAGGTGTAAAATCGAATGCAGTTGTGTATCAAAATACAGTCCTGACGAACCTTGTGGAACCTGTTGCTCATACCATGTTCAATAACAGGCACTGAGTATTCCAACAAGATTCGGCGCCAGCTCATAGAGCGAAGAGCACACAAGACTGGCTGGCGGCGCGTGAAATCGACTTCATCCGGCACGAAGACTGGCCCTCCTCCAGTCCAGATTTGAGTCCATTAGATTACAAGATATGGCAACACTTGGAGAATAAGGCGTGATCAAAGCCTCATCCCAATTTGGAGTCACTCAAGACATCCTTGATTAAGGCAGCCGCCGATATTGATATGGACCTCGTTCGTGCTGCGATAGACGACTGGCCGCGCAGATTGAAGGCCTGTATTCAAAACCACGGAGGTCATTTTGAATAAACTTTATTGTCATAAGAATCTATGTTTTGTTAAGTTCATTTTGGTACATAATGAATAAACTTGTCTCAATTATTTTTTATTAAACATGTGACAGAAATTATGACCTGACTGTGTATATATAAAGAGGCATATGGCAAAGCGCTTTAGTATTAAATAGTTTAACGATTTGGTATCTAAATAAAAAATACAGTCATTATCACCAGCTAATTTTATGTCACCACTGATGGGGACGAGCCTTTCCTATGGTTGGATAGGGAGAACGGACTAGAAACCACTACGCGGGCCCATTCCGGATTTGTGGTTGTTAACGACTGCTAATGCAGCCGGGACCAACGGCTTTACGTGCCTCTCGAAGTACGCTACGGAGGAAATCGAGATGATAAATTTTTGATCACCTATCAGGTGACCGGTCTTTGCGAAAGTGGCTTAACCTTAGCAATCGCGATCGCGGGCGCGTTAACCACTGCGCGATCGAGCTCCTCAAAATACAGTGTTACGGTGTAACCTTAACATTTTTTTTATTAACACTCGGCCTTTATAAATAACATTATTCATAAAGTTGCTTAAACACTTACAACGTTACCTTAACGTAATGTTAACGTTAACGTTTCTTTGCCTTCCCCACAATGTAAGTAAACGGTAACATTTTGCATTGAATCTTATTTGCAATGCAAAGAGTTAAGAATGCAACGCCGGCCGCCTTTGACGCCGACCCAAGGGCAATTTAACTTCACTAAACTGTTAGATAACTTGCAGAACTGAATTATGAATCCGCTCCGTACCCTTTTTGGTCAACAAAGGAATTGTTTTTGAAAGAGCCGTTCGTCCGCCACCGCCGCCACAACTTTTTGTAAGCATGTTCTGAAAGGTGTTTACGTTGTCGGAAACAAGGAAGTGGTGAAATAATGTCACCTTCATCATGAAAACCTTTTTTCTCTGTAGAAAAAGGTTTTTTTTTTTGAAAAAGTTTCTTATGTGCCTTTTTATGTACACTTTTGGTTTAAAAGAGTATTTAATACAAGGAAGTAACTAAAAGGTGACGATAAGAAGTATCGATCTGTCGGAACACAAATACTAACATTGATAGTGCGGCGACTTAGGTAAGATGGTGATAGCTACTACGGGCTGACTTAAAACAAGCTCCACCACCAACCATCGAGTACAACAATATTCCCCGCCGTAATTAAATCGCTACACCACACAGACGGTGAATAAAGCTAAATTAAAAAGATATCTTTTTTCACTTTTTTTTTTTCGAAAAAAAAGTTATCAATTATAATAACGTTTTTTCCTAACACCAAAAAAACGAAATTAATAATAAACTAATAATGATGAAAATAAATTAGTATAAAGTAGCGTAATATCATTAGTCTTCATCGGCCTAATTCATTAAAAAATAATGAAGTTATTTGAAACGACTATAAAACATAATGAGAGCAAAGTTTGTAAAAACAGAAACACAGACCCTGTTGTCATAGTCAAAGTACAAAACGTAACCAAAAAAATATTTAGAAAGTTGATCCCAGACTTCTCATTATTGTCACCACATTGTGGACGATATCGATTTTTTTCTATAATATACACGTACATTTCATATTATAAAGTCTGCCAAACTGCGAAACAGTTTGTCGGCAGCAGCTCTTGCTTAAAAAAGCAATTAAACTTATACTGTACCTCTGTGATCTAGTGGCTAAGACCACCGGTTTAGACTTAGAGGAACCGGGTTCGATTCCAAGCGGGGAGTACATGTTTGTGTACTCGGTTTGGTTGGTGGTAGGGCTTGTTTGTCCGCCTGGCTAGCTACCACCATCTTATCTAAATATGTCGCCATACCATCAATGATTGTAGCATTGTTATGTTCCGGCAGCTACAGATAAGATAGCCAGTGCCTCACTAGTTGAGGATCCCGGGTGAAGTGCGCTTCCATCATTGGCCTTATCATCACTTAACATCAGGTGAGATCAAGGCACTGTGCTTACCCGTTAATATATAAAAATTAAAAAAAACTTTTTTCAGCATAAGGTGTCTTGAGCTTATTAATTAATATACAACAATACCTACACTACAATGAACGATAAACTTTAATATGAATGGAACAGCACTGAGGGGCTGGTTTTATTAACCCTATTCTTGGCATAGTGGATTATTTATGACACTTAACTTACAAAAAATTTTGAGTAGTGAAAAAAAACACATTTTATACAAAAATATATATAATTCCACAAAAAAAAACTCTACCAAGTATAGGGTTAACTTTTAACAGTCGGAAGATGTCGGAATGCTATTATGATTGTTGTTATGGCGACGGACTTAGATAAGCTAAGATAGCGGCGGACCTTGAACAAGCCATTCCACTATTCAAATCTAGTGCAATAATTGTGCTACGCTGGGAATTTAATTAATACCTCTGGTTCGGAGACCAGTAGACTTTGACATTACTGGATCTAGTAGGTAAGAGATATAGAAATAAAAGCTTCAAGGTCGGCAAAAAACTGTACCATTCGTATTCCAAGCGTCCATGGGCTGCGGCCGAGTTCCATCAACCTAGGTTCTAAGCCGGTGGTTTAACCACTGATTACATAGGCGGTTCTGAATGATTTACAAAGGAATTACGCCTTAGTGAGTGCACTTAATTGTTGAGGCACTATTTTGTCTGCCTGTACATGATTCTAACTTTCAGTAGATGTTTTAGTAACTGTTCTACTGGTTAAATGTTGACTTTGACACAGGTGCGCTTTCAGCCTCCCCCTAAATTTGCCAGCCAGATAACTTTAGGAGTTTCCCAATAAGCAGGACTCTTTGAATTATGGCAATTAAAATGTGTTTACGGAGTTTCCTTAATAAAAATTATCTGTAATTTAAAGCCTCCATACATTGTAAACAAAAATTTAAATGTCTCTAAGATTTGTGTTTTTTGTAATTCGTTTCACAACAAAATTTGCGTTAAAATTATATTAATAAAACAAAAACATGTCTCTAAGATTTTGTGAAGAATCTCAAGGTGAATTATTTTTATTTTATTTATTAGGTTACATAACAGATATTAATCTTAACAAAGTTATAAACATGATAGGTTTAACAACAGTTTATACTAGACTAATGTCCTAAATGTGTAAACACAAATAGTTTATGTGCGCTTAACATGTGTAAAAAATAGATTTAGCTTTACATTTAAAAAAAGGAAATAAAAGTAGATTTAGAGAAGTAATATTTCCAAATAACTTTAAAATTACTTAAAACTATTTGGAAATACTACACTTGGGTTGTAAGCCATTTGGATTAATTAATAATGTCTTGATGGATACTAATTAATTATACTAATTATACCACTTAAGTATTTTTTTATTACACAACGGAGATGTATGATGATGCCTTTATCTTATCTTATAATTAGTAGCTAAGTGACGATAAGGCTGAAATTAAAAGCGCACTTTACACGGAATCTTCAACAATTAAGAAACTGCCTACTCACCTCTAAGTTCTAATCTACCAATGATACTTAAATTGTTGTTATGACGGTGTCGGTCGCTATCTACACAGACTAAGAACAATCCTCTTCCAACTAAACCGAGTACAATACGTGCCCATCGCTGGGAACTAAGCTGAGACCTTTCAGTGTGAACCGGTAGGCCTAGCACGTACTTATAGAGATTATATGCTAACGAGTTTAGAGACACGAATTCAATAATTCTTCGTGCTAACAATTACAATTATTATTTACAGCCATTTTGAAAATCGGTTGTAAATTTCTATCCATTTTTGGAGTGTAGGTGAATTGATTTTATTTCAAAAACACAAATGTTGAAAAAATTTCCACGAGCAGGATTTGAACCTGCACCCTTCTGACATACCGGGTCAGGTGCTCTCCCAATTGAGCTATCGTGGTTCTAACCAGCCCGCCGAAACTATTCAACATTATTTACTTTTTACTATTTGTTTTTATTTAATTTTACAATATATTTTTAGGATGTACATGTTACATGTATGACTTATTAACTTTTACGTACAAATTAAACAAAGTTTTATAAGGGAGGTTTAACCGGCGTGGTCACGGGTTGACTCCACTCGTGACCTTGGCTGTTGCAACTCTATATATAAAGGTATGCCTATTATACCAATACCAAATACTTTGACATAAAATATACTAAAATATACATAAAATTTACTTAGTCTAAACACCGAAAACATTTATCTAGACATTGATGGCGTGTCTAAACACGATGTAATGTCGTCGCTAGTCTCACCAGAGTGGCGACAGATCACGACATCGGGCGATAACACTCGTGCCAAAGAACCATAACACGATAACACTCGCGTTTTCGACGAAACAAATGCTAAGAGAAGGTTAGTTTAGAGTTGAAGGAACCTACATACCAGAGTGCGGGTTGCGTAGTGCGAGTTATATCAGACATTCGTTCATGTTACCGAAAACGAGAATTTGAAAATGCAACTCTACTCGTTTGTCATAAGGCGTTGCTGCTTTAATTAAATTCTCGTTTTCGTTAACGTTAACGTTTAAGTTGAATTCGAGTTTTTTTCACTATTTGATCTAGTTCCAGTTAACAACTTACTTATATCAATACATAGTATAAAATAAAGTCCCCGGAACGCGTCTGTTTGTATGTTCGGACGGCCTAATCTCGGGAAACACTGGTCGGATTTTGATGTGGTTTTTTCTAGAGCGTCTCTCAAGGGTGGTTTACATGCACAAAACAACATGAGCAAAGCCGGGCCTGGTCGCTAGTTTATATATAAAAAAAAACAATTTTTAGTGACAAGTTGGTTTTACTTGGTTGGTTGGTTGGAAGGAAATGTAATTTGTTGTCATAGTGCAACAGGTTTTTTCGCCCGTCAGTCAGTCCGAATTCTCTTTGTTTTTTTTTTACATTGATTTATGCATAATTTCTGGAACCAAATCTTATATTCCAAGAAATATTAGCAAACGTATTAGTCTAGTGTTACACTCGTATTCTATGTAAAAGCTTTCTGAAGTCAAAAACAAAAACTCATGAGAATAGTCTTTCCTTGATTATAAATCAGGTAACTGGCCTCCCAAAACATATCTATGTAAGAACTTCAAAAGATATTTTGCAGTTCGTTTTACTGTTTTTACACTCTCAGCGACCAGTCTACCAAATGAATGTTTTCTTGACAAGATGGCTTCCATTTTTCAACAGAATCACGCAGAATTACGCGTCATAACCGGATTAGCCCCACTTTTTCGGGAGCGATAATAAAAATTTACGTCTCTGGTGACTCTCTTGTTAACTTGTATGTTTTGCAAGATAAATATGAAAAGTTTGTGATATAATTTTCATTTTAGTGTTTTCGGTAAAATAATTGTAAATATTGTGAGGAATCTGAAAGTACTTCGGTTAGTATGTCACCTTAATTTAGTTTTTTTTTTACTTAAGAATAGAATAGAAAAAATCTTTATTTAATACAAAACATGACACATATAAACACTATAAACACATTTATGTATATCACTTTCTCTGTTTTAGTTAATTTCGTTTTTTTTTGTTTACCATTAGTAGATGTACCTAGTTATTTATAGCTTTCTTAGAAACATATAACAACTTTCCTACACTCACACCAATTATTTAGCCCATGAGAAGCTTCGTTATGAAACTCGTTAAATGGTTACTAGACAACAGATAAACATACTTAAAATACTTAAATACATACTTATTATACATAGAAAACACCCAAACCCGAGAAAAATTAGAAAAACAATAATTTTTGAATTGACCCGACCGGGCATCGAACCCGGGACCTCAGAGATGGCGACACCATGAAAACCGGTGTACAAACCACTCGACCAAGGAGGTCGTCGTATTACAAGGTCTGACGCTGTGCAAAAAAGGGACAATATAAATGTGTTTGTTGAGTTTTTGGCCGTTTCTTCTTACAAGGTCTCCTACCTTGAGACTTACGAAATGATAGCGTAGTGACATTCATAAAAACATCATTTTATAGTTTTGACTAACAAACATATTATTAAATATAGATATTTGTAATTTTACACCTAACGGTACCATCACGATGTTGATGAAACAACATAAAATGTTTTTGTTTTGTTTATATAATTTTAACGCAAATTTTATTGCGAAACAAATTACAAAAACACAACGTTGAAAAAAATTCCACGAGCAGGATTTGAACCTGCACCCTTCTGACATACCGGGTCAGGTGCTCTTCCAATTGAGCTATCGTGGTTCTAACCAGCCCGCCGAAATTATTCAACACTATTTACTTTTTACTTTGAAAGCCAAAGGCACCCATTCAATGTCAACAACTACCGTCATTAACACCCGATCATAATATTTTTACAAATACTAAAGATCAGTTAAGAAGTAGGCAAGCTATTTATAAAATGTTTTTGTTTTGTTTATATAATTTTAACGCAAATTTTATTGCGAAACAAATTACAAAAACACAACGTTGAAAAAAATTCCACGAGCAGGATTTGAACCTGCACCCTTCTGACATACCGGGTCAGGTGCTCTTCCAATTGAGCTATCGTGGTTCTAACCAGCCCGCCGAAATTATTCAACACTATTTACTTTTTACTTTGAAAGCCAAAGGCACCCATTCAATGTCAACAACTACCGTCATTAACACCCGATCATAATATTTTTACAAATACTAAAGAGCACCTGACCCGGTATGTCAGAAGGGTGCAGGTTCAAATCCTGCTCGTGGAATTTTTTTCAACGTTGTGTTTTTGAAACAACATAATTTATTTAAATATTTCAAAGCATAAATTTACTTGTTTGCAAGAATTGTTATGCACCTTAAGTATTCCTATAAGCTCGAAAAGTAAGTCAAAAGAAGTGCCGGGACATTGAACTTCTAAACTTATTTCTGTTTTCAAGCATCATTAACCCACGGGAAAGGCTTTCCATACTCTCCATTTTTGTTTACTTCCATAAAGATTTTTTTAGGGAAAATGTACATAAACTTATCTCAAAAAAGTCTAATACGGTATCCAGTCATTCGCACATAAAGAATACTGTACAGTCAAAATTAAATTGATCTGAATTCGAAATACATTAAATATAAAATTTGTAAAAAAACCCCTGTTCGATCGGAAAGAGATGTAGATGTATACAAATTACTATAAGTAACAAAAAAAAATATTATTCATGAAAATAAAAGAGTTATCGTAATTTAAAACGCAAGTTTTTTTTTACCGAAATTGCTCAAATTACCCCAAATATATATAATGCTAGTTTTATAAATGTGACCACCGCTTTCCATCAATGGCGGCGGCGCCAAAGGTCCTACTTACCGAAGAGCCGACAAAAGTATTGCCTTGTAAGTTTTGTCATTTAACAAATGTTTAAACGGGGTAAATTTTTTTCACTTATTATTTTAAAATAATTACGTAAATAGAACTGAATCTCGATACCTAATAACACCTTAACGGGTCGGACAGGGCTTTTTTTTACATATTGTATACATAATTTTATAGTGTGAGCAATAAGGAGCAACTGATCTTGGCATTTATGCAAAAAAAAAATTAATCTTTAAGTTTTTTACTGTTTATTTAATAGTTATTGTAATGTTTATGAAAACCATCTTAGTCAAGAACTTACATTAAAAACATAGTTATTAGTAACACATAAGGTTTTGTTTTATATATCCTCAATCCGCTTGAGTACCTACACCCGTGATGAACCCCTTTTGCAACAATTGTGAATCGAAACCATCCAGAGACCTACTCAAACATATTTAAAAAAATCATCAAAATCGGTCCGGTCGCTTAGAAGAAAAAAAAAATTGACAAATTCACAAGTCTATCTGAAGTTGATGGAAGGCGATATAAATTGTAACAGAATAGCCATACAGAGTTCATGTTGGATTCTACAAAGTTTAATGTAGTGACTATAGTACTACACTTGTAATAGAGTACCAATTAGAAACAATTATTAACAGACCTCGGTTAGTACAACCAATTAAATGTATTGGCATTAACATCTATGTCAGCTTTAACAAGGCCCAACTACACAAGTCAAACATTGCATAGATATTTAATTAAACTGTGTTAACTCACAATCAAAGGTCGTATTTAATCACTACGATAAAACCGCAACGCTGCCTTTATTTCGATAAACTATTAATTATGTTGTTCATATTGTTGGAAGGCATTAATCCAAGTTAATTCCATGCAAGATAAACATATAATAGTCTGAGAGCCGGTGACGATTTATTCACGCATCGAAAGTTTTTTTGTCATAATGCATTTTCTCCTTTATAAAAAATTATAAAAAAGGACACATATTTTTACTTTAAACATTTTGTTTGTATCTTATCATATGTAATGTTTCAAATTACTTCATATTATAATAATTTATAATACTATACAACTATACTTACTTATGGTAAGAATGTTTATTGACTTAAATCAATTTAAAAACAATAACTATAACAAAATGCAACAAATTAAATCGTCATTGACTCTCCATCTATAACGTCCTTTTAATTCAACGCGGCGGCGTCGATATTGTTTGAACAATACAACGGGCACACGTGACGTGCCGGATTTGGCGGCATTAAGTGGTTTTTGTTTTCAAATATAAATTCAAACCGGCAACCGCTTTTAAACGAACCATTTGTTTTGGTAAAAGAAGAACGCTTTTGCGTTGTTTTTGATGGTTAGAATGGGAACAAACGTGACATGACGATAGGTTTATAATGAATGACAGCATTCAACTGTTTTAAAAATATTTCTTCAATGATATAAAAGCTCAATGTATTTCTTACGATCTATGTAAAATAAAAATATAAATAAGATTGTGACGTGACTTTAAGTTTAACAAATATGAGGCTTTGGAATAGACTTAACTATAAAGCTTAATTATTAAAATCTGTTAAAAGGGATAACTTGTAAATTATGTTTATTAACACCTCACAAAAACACAATGTTGAAAAAATTTCCACGAGCAGGATTTGAACCTGCACCCTTCTGACATACCGGGTCAGGTGCTCTTCCAATTGAGCTATGTGGTTCTAACCAGCCCGTTGAAATTATTCAACATTATTTACTTTTTACTTTGAAAGCCAAAGGCACCCAATCAATGTCAACAACTACCGTCATTAACACCCGATCATAATATTTTTCAGAAGGGTGCAGGTTCAAATCCTGCTCGTGGAAATTTTTTCAACATTGTGTTTTTATAATTTGTTTCGCAACAAAATTTGCGTTAAAATTATAAAAACAAAACAAAAACATTTTGTTAACACCATAAAAATAAACATCAATCATAAATCTTAGGGACAATTATAAATTTATAAATTAACGGTTTAATAAAATATCAAGTGTAAGCCCGGCAGCTTTGAAACAGACCTAACCCAACACAATGCTACAGCCACCACTACCCTCACTGAGAATCCTACCCTGGACCAACGGGTCTTCAACCGATGGTCTTACTAGACCAAAGTTGCGGTCAAACCGACCGCCATGCAACAATTTTTGACAAGATTTTTGAAAGAAAAAGTTTGACTTTGCCAACCTAAGTGGTCGCTCCAATTTACGACGAACAAAAGTGTATTTACACGAGGCAAATTGCAATTTATGGAACGCTCGAGCTCACTTTACACACCTGAAGGTGCCGGAAGACAGGACTATCACAAAATGAGGAGAGTGCAGAAAGTAAGTAAGCTTCATACAAACGCGCTCGAGCAACGCACAATTTTCTCACGGACACGTAATCCCCGATCCGATCCGAACCCTCGGAGAATCTAGTAGGGCATGGGGACACGCACTAGTGCGTGATGCCGTTCCCTCTAGAAAACCTCGAAGGTGATTTGTTTCACACGGCTTAAGGAACCCTTTAAGTTTCTCGCCGCCCCCAAACAAGCCCGGTGCAGCTGAAAATGCCGTATGAGGCAATCAGCAATTTTTCTCCAAAAAAAAAATTAACACTACTAGAAGAAGAATAGAATATAATAGAATAGAATAATCTCGCAACAGCTGCGCTCGGACTGTTCCGAGCTGTTCCGAGATCCGTCCGTGTCCGTTAGATGGTGTGTGCGTTGCTCGAGCGCGGTATCTACACACGCCTGCACATCAACCTACCACAAACTGTCAAATTACCTCAATATACTTTGAACTTTATGCCTTAAAAATATGGTTGAAAATGTATTGAAGAAATTTGACAGTTTTGGATAGGTTACCTAATATGGATAGGTTAGGTGTGTACCTAAGACACAGGCAATCTTTTTGGTTAGCTTAGGTATTACATAATTTATTTTATTGTATACCCTAACATTTATTACATAGTTTAAGTTTTTGTATCAAGGCTAAATTTAATACAGCAATAAATTATCTTATCTTAACTTATAGGCAGGAAGGGCAATTTTTAATATTCTAACGCTGGTGGTAAAAAAACATAACGAAAAGTAACATCCTTGGTGCGTATCTTGCCGGTTCTCTTCTGTAAATAACTGTCGCATTTTATTAGCATTAACACGTTATGCACGTTTGACTAAGTTTAACTCTTATTCCATTGTATTAAGAGTTATATTTATACGAGTAGAGTGACTTTCGTAACTCTACAAATTGCAGGCTAAAATATATTAAAAAAAAGAGTTTGGATATTCCGTCCCAGTAGTTGTCCAACAAAATGATTCCTTGAGCTTCCACAGACAAAGGAAAGGCTTAACCCTATTGAATGTCCTCACAGGGAATCTATCGGCAGACTACAAAAGGTTAAATATTGACTTGGTAGGCGTTTGGCTCAGTCAATTATAACAGTAATGAACAAATGGGATAAGGTTTAACACATGAACTCTTGTGTGTATATAACCTTAATTTTATTTTGTTTTATTTACTCGTTTTATGAAACTTCTTTGCGGGAAAGTATGTTTTGTTTTATGGCGGTTATGTTTTATTAGAAATAAAAACTACTTTTACTCGTATTTCTTCCTGTTTATATTCTATTCAAGCACAGTTGATGTAACAAAAACAGAAATAAAAATACACTGTCCTCTGAGTTTTTTAACTACAATAATACAGTCCTTAATTCGCTGAAACCACAACGACAATCAGTTTGTCGGTGATAATAATTTGCCGTCGCCGTGACCATTTTAATTAATTATGAGCGAAACATTATTTTGTTACAGGACAGCGTTCGCTTCGTGAGTTAATTAATTGATTGACCGCATTTAAGTGCTTGCCGGAAACATGTAGCTTCAATTTTATTTTTATATCAATTAACACTGGCTGTACCACCGTTATTATTTACCTTTACATAATCTGTTGCTCTTAATAATAAAAAAAAGTGAACTTTTTACAAAGTTTTTACAATCAAATTTTGAAGCCAGGACTTCGTGATTCTTACGTTAGATTTTGTACCGCGAAAATCCCCAATAAACGCGGTTAGGGCTATTTCTTTTTTTTATTCAGTGTTACAAATGTTACAATACGAGTTTCTTAAAAAGAAAATAAATATCAACAAACTAATCAGATAGGTATAGAAAATATCACATTCATAACAGTTCAATCCACATATTTTTTTATCATAAAATACAGATATTGACACAGAAGTTCCAATTCCCTAACATAGTTTTTATATTATTTTAGTTTTATATATCTAGATGTTTAGTGTGTTTGGTTTAAGCTTTGTTGAGAGTTGGGAGCTTCCTCTGTTAAGTATACAATGAAATGAAGCAAAGCGCTTCTTTGCTGCTGGATATTCAAAACCCCCATCACAAGTCTGATCTCCAAAAAAACTACTTCGTCCATTAATATTGCAAAAGCGGTAAACGCGTCTTTTAAATGCTGAATACATTTATTGCGAAACACAAAAGCGACAGCGCCTTGAAATTGTATTGTAGAAAAAAAACTGAAAATATTATTCAATTATAATTTCACGAAGGAGCACTTGAATACTGATCGCAAAACAATACGAAATGGAGGCACAAGAATGCCACTTAATATTCTGCATCGGCATAGAATTTTACGTTTAAGACATCACACAAAAGTTGTGCTCGAAGCTCAGAATACTTAATGAATACCTAATGATGCTTGGAACATATGTATCGTTGTTAAGCGGGTAGCATTTGCCCGCCAGTAATAAACTAGATACAGACTGAGATGGTTGTTTCATTACGCACAAACACTCCATTTGGCGACGAGGGTTACAAGTTATCCGCGCGCGGTTGATAATATTAATATTGTTAAAAATGACGAATATAATCGGGAATCTGGCTGGTTGATCATAAAATCCCATACACTTCAGCGAATGAATAGAGAATAAATGAATGAATGAATGAATGAATAGATGTCGTGTATTTAGTGGATACTTCGGTGGCCAAGTTGCTAAGCGCTCGGTTAGATATTAGGAGTTTCTAAGTTCAATACCCAAGTCTGGCAAAGTGTGTTTCGGACTTTACGATGCATAGCGTAGCCCGGGCTTATGATCGTCCCATATTTGGTAAGAGAAGCTCGATGGTGCAGTGGTTAACGCATCTGGTCTGCGAGTGCTGAGGTTAGGCAACTTTCGTAAAGGCCGGTCATCGGATGGGTGACCAAAAATTTACCATCTCGAGCTCCTCCGTGCTTCGGAAGGCACGTAAAGCCGTTGGTCCCGGCTGCATTAGCAATGGCCCGTTCTCCCTATCCATCCATAGGGAAGGCTCGTGCCCCAGCAGTGGGGACATAAAAAGAGCTGATGAAGATGATATTTCGCAAGTGCACTGAATACCTACCCATTTATTGAAGCGATGACTTGATTGAAATAATAATAGCCTTTGTTCAGCAGCAGAAAGACTGGTTATTAGATATGGCTTGATATCGATGAAAATGGTCTATTCTATAGTTAGATTGGCAAATGATAGACCACGATAGCACGATAGCCACGATAGCATAGTTGATAGAGCACATATTTTTTACATTTCTCAAATTGTAATTGGTTCGCAACAATGTTTGCGTAAAACTAGCAGTGATCATGGTGGTGTAGCTTTCAGAAATCAAGAATGCGCTAGCAACACAGAGCCTGCTAAATATAATTACAGTAAAACCATTTATTTGTTTATTATTTTTATCGGACAAAAAATAAACATTTGCAATGGTTAACACTTTTGATCCCAATAGTACAGGTAAGCTTATCTCTAAAAAGAAACCATCTGTAATATTGGAGGATTAAAACTCAATATTGTTTGCGGGAGCCTAGCGGATGCACACCCTTTATTCATTACATCGCAAACAGCTCGGCATATGATGCGAAACTGTTATCCGGTATGCTGATACACTTTCATCTAGGCTTAAGGGAGAGCAATGTTCTTGATTTAATTAATGTATTGAAAAAAATGTCATTTACTGCGTCCAACGCCTCAGTGGCCGAGTGGTAAAGCGCTCGGTCCGATACCCGAAGGTCCCGGGTTCAATTCCAGGTCGAGCAAAGTGTGATACGGTTTTAGCGAGGGGTTAATGATCACTAACCAGCATTTGGCAAGCGGTTTGATTAAGCCATTACTCATCAACTGTAGTGACAACTTGATTTCAGTGATGCCTTTGCCCAGCTGTGGGATGGCAGCTATTTACTTTCCTTTTTACAACGTCTAATCTATGGTCTCAACTTCACGATGATAGAGGTCACACGCTGGTTTAGCTTTTTGTTAAGAAACTATAGGCGGACGGTCACGGCTGACGTAGGTGGCTGGCAAGAGCTGGATGAGAGTAGCCGCGGATCGTGCTCAGTGGCGTGCAATAGACCAAAGTAATCTGCTATCATGATGATCGTCATCGGACGTTTAAGGTAATACATACCTACCATATCTTCGCGGGATCGAGTAGGTACCTAAGGCAAGCCGTCTATCAAGTAATCTGTTTGAAAGGGAATTAATTTGTTAATATTTATAAGTACCTACATCTAGACAATTAGTTTAAGCATAAATATTTTATTTGTTTTTTTTTTATATATTGAAACTAATATCTATAACTATTACATTTAGTAGTTTTATCGATAACCAATTCTATTGTAGAACTAGTGGTTGTTGAATAAAACCTAGCAATACTAGTAACCCGAATCAAATCAAACAGATATAAATACACGTTGAAACATGATGTATTATGGCTAGAGCCTCCTACCTCGAGAGAATCGGAAAATCATTTCCCGAAATCGGAAAACCAAAGACCCTTGAGACATATTTTCCAAACGAAGCTAATTCAAAGGGACAAGTTAGGGGCAGGGAGTGCGTGACACAAACAATCTAATGAGTTAAGCACATAGAAGCATTTCCTTATCTACCATGCGTAATAATATTAAATGTTAAGCAGGAATTGAGAATAACTTTGGCTCTCAAAGTAGCTATCTACATTGACTTCATTGATTAAATTTACAAGGGTCGGATATAGCCACAATAGCCTAATTGGTAGGGCCTCACGCTGTTTGTCAGAATGACAAATACCGCTCGTGAAAAAATAATGTATATTTCTACGTATTTCTTAAAGACATACCTTAATGTTTATATTGTGAAGAAGAGACACGATAGTTTAATGGTAGAACCTTACTAAGATTGACAGAAGGTTCGGGTTCTTTCCCACTCGCTGAAAGTTTTCCATCAGTTTTTCTATTTCTTCGCCTAAATATACATAATATTATTTCAACTGCCTCTGTGGTCTAGTGATTAAGACCACCGGTTTAGACCCGGTTCCGGATTCGATTCCCCCTCATGTTTGTGTACTCGGTTTGGTTGGTGGTGTTACTTGTTTGTCCACCTGGCTAGCTACCACCATCTTATCTAAATATGTCGCCATAAAATCAATGTTTGTAGCATTGTTCTTGCTTCCATCATTGGTCTTATCGTCACTTATCACCAGGTGTGATCAAGGCACTGTGCTTACCCGTAAAATATGAAAAAAATACCTATCCACCTACCTACCTATTTAACATATACGAGTGAGAATTTGTTGTTCTAACACTAAACTTCGTCATGTTTATTGTAACTTAGATCCGTAAGTTCCATGGATCCCTTTGAAGCTTCAACATAACTTATCTCCGGAATACATGCCGTATTTTGCACAATTCAAATCGAAAGAAACACACAAAATTGTTATTATAAACCAACGTCTATTAAAGCGGCGAATCATTTTAAGGCTGTTTATATTTCATTACTGCCATTGCTCATTTTGGTAGCTGTGTTATAATCAAAAGCGTCTAAATATTTATGTTTGTGCCACGCGACGAATAATTGGAATTAATTAGAAGCCCTGTTTATATTAATAATTCTGTTACATAAAGTCATGTACTGTTTCACAATGTTTACATGAAAATATTTACCTATATATCAATAACATTTCATCACACGATTACAAGTCGAAATTAGATTAAATATTATACAATTCCATTAGAATATAATTATACAATACAATAAATACGACACTCGCGTCAAAGTTACAAAGGTACCTCACCCCATTGGTCCCACAAACTTTCACCAATGCCTGTTTAATAGTTGACGAATTGTCAATTGTCGAAACGAATTGTCAAAATCAGCGTTGGCATCACGGATTATAATTATGAAAAATACAGTATTAGGCTCAAATTCCTGTGTTTCTAGATTGAGCCGGCTTCTAAGCCGCCATTTTATGTCTTTTGTCAGTAAATAACTAATTTCTAATCCCTACCAAAGGGAAGTCTAGCGAGAGCGGGGGAAAAGAAAGGGCTATGGAGGGCCCTGTTTGACAAAACGATTATTTATATAATTATACTATATACCTTCCTAAATTATATGTTTCTTTATTTTTTTAATGATAAGTTGTATTTATTTATTTAATATTTGTAACTCCAAATTTTAATAAAGGTAACTAACTCGAACTCGAAAAGCGCCGGTCATCGGTTGGGTGACCAAAAATATATCATCTCGAGCTCCTCCGTGCTTCAGAAGGCATGTAAAACCGTTGATCCCGGCTGCATTAGCAGTCGTCAATAACCACCAATCCGCACTGGGCCCGCGTGGTGGTTAATGGCCCGTTCCCCCTTCACCCATACGGAAGGCTCGTACCCCAGCGGTGGGGACATAAAATCAGCTGATGATGAATCGTTGGACAACTTAGGCCTATAACAGATTTTCTTATACCGTTTTTTTTTTTGTTTCAATATAATAAATTTACCTTTTGTGTGAGTGAAAGCGCGTATAATAAATATTTCGCACGATCGAACTTTTCCAATTACACGTGAATTGATTGAACACTATCTTATTAAACTTTTATTACGTACATCGCCAAAGAAATGGCGGGCGGGATTAGTTATCGCAGTAGTTTACAGGATGATTGAGTTATATTGCTTGTCTGGGGGCCACGAGACTTGGAGCTTTGCGAAATTCTACAATTTCAAGAATAGAATTTAATTATCTTTGAGAAAGGTATTTTCCTATTTAAGACTGATGTAGACTGATGTAGTCATGGTAATTGAAAAGTATTATCACTTAGAACACTGCTATAATATATGCTCTTGAGGAGCACCATCTTTTCGTTTCCTCCTTGTTTTCTCTGCCACTGCACTAGTACCTATTTGGTTTTTACAATCACTGTTTTGACTTGTTGGTTTTGGCATGCACGCGCAATGCGGGGAATGGACGGTGTACTTATTATACGCATGCCACAATGGCACGTCCAGGATGCCAATTATCAGTGCTGATACTGAATTGCCACGTGCCTTGCCACGTCGTTATTGTTTTAAGCACATGCCACATGGCTATTATGTATTCAACTTCAACTTTTGTTTACGTCACTTTTACATAGAACAAAAAAGGCTCATTTTTTTGGTAAAGGCTAAAGTTTTTCCGGTGGGTTCGGCAAAGGACTCGTGCTCACTGGAGCCTTGCTTATTATTATAATTTTTTATTATTTATATTTTATTTGTTTTTTTGTCTGTATTATTTAAGTCATGTTCATGTTCATTCGTTTGTGTTTTTCTTTTTCTTTTCTTATGGTCTTTAATGTAATTTATTATTTAATTTTATTTTTTGTTCTTTAATTGCTTTTCTTTTGTCTGTTCACTTGTATTACCTATAAATATTCAGGCCCTGTCAGAATAACAGCGCTACTGTGTCATTCTGAACATCCATGAATGACACAGCAGCTTATGCTGAGACAGGGCCCTTTAACTTCACACTGCCTGTTCTAATATATTTTTTTTTTCGTTTATTGTTGTATTATTATATTTATGTTGTATTATAATTAAGTGTGTAAGTTAATAAAAACTTTTCTATTCTATTCTATTCTATTCTATAATCTAATAATTATATTTAAAATAAAATATGAATGTCAATGATTAACCATGCTATTTTTAAATATATTTATTGTATTTACATGTCCAAATGTCCTCTCTCTCTCGAATGTATAAATTTAAAAATAACATAAGTTATGGAACCCTTTTATACTTTTAATAATCTTTACTTTTAGAATGTTTTTTTAATTATGTATATTCTATGAATCTCATCAAATACTATTTTAAATTTTAATATAAAAAAAGTTAATTTTGAAATAACCGTTTGAGGTGTGTTTATAAAAATTGGAGCACATAATGTATCTCGCAAGTCTCAATATGAGCCAAATTTGACATGTTTACGTGAAATAGTTTTTGAGTTATGAGGGGGTCAAAAGTGGCTCCAAATGGTTCGTCTAATATTACACGCGGTGCGGCTCGCCAGTTTTGTTAGCTTGAACTTGGCTTGACACGCTGTCGCGTGTCTATAATTATGGTGACATATTTTTGTTTGTCAATGTCGCTTCCATTTTGTATATACATAAAGATGATCAGTTTCTTGCGCTCATTCAGCTTCACAGCCAGAAACGTCCTGAATCAAAAACAAAACATATAAAAGTTAAAAAAAATTGACCCGTCCTGTCGGTTTTTTTGGTCGATTCAAAAGTGCTTGTCAATTCAGTGTGTTGCTAATTTGAATACAGAAGTTTTGGTTTAGACTTTGCTCGAATTCTTGCGAGAGTATACTCGCATGCAATTGTTCACGTAGTTACTGCAGTACTCAGAGACGTCAGTTAAGTTTTAATGGCAATTAAATGTCTCTCCTTCTCTATTTAGCACTATACATAAGAAAGTGACAGCAAGAGACTTAATTGTCATTAAAACTTAATTGACGTCTCTGAGTACGGCAGTTAGTGTTTTGATTAAGAGATATGACACAGCATGTCTCTGTATATTGGACTCAATCAGTGGTGGGTGCGACTGAACGCGGAATATCAATTGACTGCTCCAAGCCCTACCAACCATGCTTCATGTCAAATATGATACATGAATCAATTCCGCGTCGTCTCATGAATGCAAAGCGACTCATACCAATACGTATTTTATTAATCAATTGCAAATAGGTATGTACATCGGAGGTGTATGTAGTTTTAAATGTAGATTTACAGCGTTAAAACTATAATTAGACTATAACATAATGACTGTTAGCCATTTTCCAATTTTCCAAATACAAAATGATGCTTGAAAGCTAACAAAGAGATCCAAAATAAAGAATGAATTTCAAAATGTATTTCAAAGTATTGCTCAGCTTTAAGCCGTCTAATTAATTTAGTAGAATTTAAACACTGAAAAAAGACGACAACCTCAGGCGGGAATCGAACCACGCACCTTCCGCATTCCGGGCGGCTGCCTTAACCACTTGGCTACCGAGGTCTGGCTTTCACCCGTCGAAATTTTTCAGTGCTTGATGCTTATGTGTTTTAGTCAACATTGCTTCATCAATCTTAGAAGTTTTCACCTCTGAGATCTGAATCTGATCTGAATTTTACTTAAGTATATTTAAGCGTTAATAAAACGCTAAAATATATAAAAAACACTTAATTTAGTAGAATTAAAAAAAAAAACAAAATTATTGTTACATTAAATTAGTGTCTATTGATTTGTAAAACTGTTTAATGCTCTCTTAATATACAACCATCAACGAGACAACGTCTTTCATTTATCGCTACAATCCCCTGGATCACACGGCGACCTTTTGTTTTATAGAAACTTAGTCATACGACTTTGCTCTGCCTGAGGTTCAGCAGAAGCAGGGTCCAAATTCGCTAGAAGAGCAGGATTCTGCCTCACCAGCCTTCCTCACCTTGCTTGCCCAAGTTGCTACTTCACACCTAGGCCACAGGACCTCAAGACTTCAGGACCTCTTCCAGGGAGGGAATTTCATTTTTGGTGGTGCGACAAAGGAATTAATCGCCAAATTAATAAGAAAAAAAATCTTTATAGATAAAAGCGTGTTACGTTGTGACAGCAAAAGAAAAATAATGAAGGTGTAATTCTAAGGTAATATGCAAAATGTTCTTTAATGTTCCATCAAAATGTAACACTTGTAAGCTAAGCACTTAAAAGCTTGTTTTTAAAAAGTAGTTTTTTCTTTTAATTCAATTTTTAACTTTTTAGTTATTTGTAGGGGATAAGGGCTTCAGTACAACAGGTTTCGCCCTGGTACCCTGAGGCGCAACGTTAACGATATGACATGTTTATACACCCTCATACCATTCAGCCCTCGGCACGTGCTCACCTTGGCATTGAGTCAACTATCTAATCCATCTAATCAAAGACAGAATCCACATTCATAACAAACGGAACGAACGAACGAACGAACTTATTTTCCCGAGTTCCTATGGTCATATTCCAGCTCCATTATCAGACCCTGATTACCATCTAGCACCAAAGTATTCGTCAAAACGGATCAAACGAGTCCAAACTCGATGGGGTTGTGTCGTTTAACTACCGAGTTCCTATGGCCACCTTATCGTTCCATCAACAGACCCTGGTTACCATCTAGCATCTAGTACTCGTCAAGACGAATAATACGAGCCCTAACTCGATGGGGTTGTGTCATTTAACAACCGAGTTCCTATGGCCACCTTCCAATTTCATCATCAAATAAGCTCCATGTCATAATAATTTTACATTGTCATCCGATTTACACATGCATGCAAAATTTCAGCTCAATCGGTAACCGGAAACAGGATCAAATTTAACTTGCAAGATTTTATCACAGACAAACATCGGGACAGGTGAAACTAAATAAAAGCTTGTAATAAAATCATTTATTTTTTTTTTCTACGGCGAGTAAAGTGTACACGCTTCATTTTCAATCGCACAAGAAGAAACATCACCATAAGAATATTCATAACTTAATTGCAATATCTGAGTGCCGCAGTTAGAATAGTTAAACAAACCCACAGCTTAACTTTACAACGAAGCACAGTTAAATAGCTACGAGCGTTCTCAAACGTCCGACATTTGATTGCGAATCCAATATTGCCGGCAAATATGGAAATTAGTAACAAATTGAATACGTCCAAAGTAATTAAGGGTGGAGTGAAATCCGTTATGGGGATGCCGACAAAAATTAAATCAATTTAGATTTGTGTAAGGTTCAGCTATTGTCATCAATATTCGTATCTCTCTATATCTGTAAATATTTACGCAGAGGCGTGGAGCAAAACGCACAAACTTTAAATCGCTTAGTAATCCTTATTTATATATCCACACTCCACGCTCGGCCACCGAGGTACAGATTAAAGTAGTAACAGATGCATTATTGCCATACAAAAGCGAAAATACTTACGCTATAATAGCCTACAAAATTGTAATAATAATAGCTGGCGTTAACTGCAAGCAGAAATATACCTTATCTTAGCGTATCGAGAGTTGAAGACACTTTGCCCACCGCGCGATCTTCGTATAGCTGCGTCATCGAGCTAACACGCTAGGGTTGTCTAAAGATGATGAAATAAATAGAAGACAAGAAATAATAAAACAAATATTTGTTTTATAATCAAATGATGATATAATTAATGCGTTTGTCGGTGCAATGTTAACACACCTTATTTATTATACCTAATTTTAACAACAAACTTAAATTTATTTTTGTGATTGTTGTTGTTGTTTATAAACTTATTTTACTTTAAATATGTTTCAGTTTTAGTACATAATGATAAATAGCTAATGGAAAACAAGAAGCAAAGTGGAGGAAAATCAATCAGTTTTTCGACATTTTTATTTAGCATAACGCAACACCACAACGTTGCGTTTAGTTGCGGCGGCGGCGGCGCGGCGCCCCTCTGATACTTGCAGGTTCGAACGTGCGCTAGCCAGCGGTAGATAAAATGCGCGGCTCGAGCGAGTGACGGAGGCCTGACCAAGGTGGCAAAACTCATTTAAAAAACTAGCACGATGAAGTAAAACAACACTTACCAAACGTTAATATACCTATATTTTTAAATATTATCCTATTGATACAAATATCACAGATTTTACAGATTCATCGGAGTCCAAAATCGGAGTCCAAAATCAAATCAAAGATAATTTATAAAAATTTGTTCGACATGCACTAAGCAAATGTATCTAAATCTAAATAATGTCTAGGAACCTTTTCTGTCGGAAAGTATAAACCATAATTATTAACTCGTTTTAAAATCAATAAGTTCTATGAAATACTCCCTCTCCAAGTCGTGCACAGATAAGTAGTTTATTGCTTTTACAGATTGATATTGAAACAAAAGATTTTCTTGTATCGTCATTTTATTCATAGGTCTGGTTGATCGAAATAGGTCTGTCATGTCATCATTTACTTTAAATAACCGCCATAACTATTGTTTACTTACTGTTAAAGAAATAAATGTCATACATGTCTACCATACGTATTAATTTCGGATAACAGTCGAACTTGTGCGTTTGCTTGTAAATTTAAACAATAAACTGTTGTCCTAGATAATATATTTAGTAGGTAAGTAGTAACTTTTTTAATATTAAATAACTTTGAACAAAACAAAACTAAAATACATCTTAATAACATGTTTTTATATCTTGTCTTCCTAATTGTACCCAAAGTTTATAAAGTTTAAAGTTCGACACAAAAAGAAACGTGGGACGAGTTGAAGAATGAAAATATTATTTATTTTGATTTTCCGCAACTCGTCCCTAATGGACTGTAGGCATGTGAGACGAGTTGACGAATTACTCATAATATTTTTATGAAAATACCATGTATAACATATCACAATTAAAACGGTGAAATCTTTTTAGGTTCCAAAACGTGTCTCAACAATAGCAGCTGTTACAATAAAGCGACTAGTCGGAGCTAGAGCCGCTGCGTTTCGGACAAAAGCCGAAATAAACAGCGTCACTAGGAAGCCTCGGGTCCACTAGCTAGACGGAACAATGGCGCGCCACGCCACTCTAGCACAATGCTGCCCGCGACCAGATAATGTTTTTCATAATGCACGTTGCTTGTGACGTGTGTTGGTACTCAGTGATAGAGGGAGGCAGCGAGACATGAAATATAATTTCAAAGACTTTTAATGTCCGCCACAGCACATGAACAATTTGTAACAGCAAGGCAATCTTACGCGCTCACTTCGTCTTTATTTATATTTATTATTATGAAAAAGCCATGTGGATGTCTTTTGGCTGAGACGATGATGATAGTGTAAAATATTATATAACATCACAATTAAAACGATGAAAAATTTACAGTCTGGTGACTGTAAAGAGGTCCACTAGACGCCGCCGGGCCATTGGCGCCCACGCCATTCCAGCACACACCTGCCCGCAACCAGATAATGTATTTTATAATGCACGTATCTTGTGTAAGTACTCTGTTAAGAAGGGAAACACAGACAGGAATAATATGGTTATAACACGCGCGTGACCCTGAATTTTCAGCGTCAGCTTTGTGCTCTGCTCATGTTTGTGTTGTTGAAGTCCTTCAAATCAAAGCCGTTTTGTCTTCTGTGTAATCAAATAGTTACCAATTGTGCAGATTTTACAATCTTTTGTAGAGAAATTTTACTGGCAGGTTTTTGTGAATTTGGATAGATGTATGTACAGTGTATGAGGGTGGAAAACGTTCGCCCCTGCTGCCTCTAAAAAGGCTAATTGAACACCACCTACCTCTATTCGACCAGGTGGAAGATGCTCGGCTCCAGGCGTACTCGGCGCGCCGCAGAGTCCAGGTGGATTTCGACAGCAGAACTCGAACACCAATAAACTCTTTTAGAAATATTTGTTTTGTCTTCTATGTAATCATAGTAATCAAACACTTACCAATAAGCTCCTTTACAAAGATTTTCTTTGATTGCGGTTTTTAACTCGAATCCGTATGTTACTTTCAGGTAGACTTATTGAATATGAAGAAATGAATATAAAGTTGTCCGCTACCAATGTGCCCAAACCTCATACATTACCAGCGACTCGCGTTATGTGCAATGATTCAACGTTTATTTAAGCACAATAGAAAGTTTTAGCGCCATAATGGTTTTTAACCTCAGTTCCTATATCAGTGAGCATTCCTTTTGTTGCCCACCTAAGTGGTTCCGTATTGTATACAGTCGTTTTGAAATGAAACTCAGTACTTTTAAAAAAGGTAGTGAACGGTACTGTTTTCATTTTATTTCTTTTATCCTGTAAGCGGGAAAGGAGAGGCTTATTAATTGTGAACCTTTTCAATCCTTATTCTTGAATAGTAGTGCCGAATCTAAAATAATTTATTGTAATTTAATTTCGTCAATACTCTTTTCCTATTTCATAGGTACTTTTTGCGAGTTGTAGATTTGATGATGATGATGATCATCAAAAAAAATCACATCTATTTGTGTCATCGGTTTTAACGTGCAATAAGGCAAAAAATAATAACAATAATTTGGTATTAAAAGCGTTCAGTAAGGATTTTGTTGACTTACGTAAACAAAACAAATATAATATGAAAAACAAAGCGAATTCATCATATATATGTATGAGAAAAACCGACTTCATCGGTTGCACACACAAATAGAAGAAAAAACGTCCCTCATTTCATACGCGTAATCGTCCGAGAACCAATCGCGTTTTTTCGTTTGCATTCCCACTCACGGTCCAGCGGTGGCACTGGCATCAAAACGAACCGTTTCCAACGCACTACACAATTAAGAGCCCTTTCACATATCGGAATGCCATACAATCTTTAAAGCTCTCATTCTTTTACACATATAAGCCGATTTGAATGAGACTCTTATTACTATTATTAGCCTATGTCTAAAGAAAATATAGAGAGAAAATATGAGAGGAGATAAGAGGTGAGATGAGATGAGCGATGAGATATGAGATGAGATTAGAGATGAGTTAGAAATGAGGTGAGAGATGAGATGAGAGATGATGATATCTCTGTATTTCCCTTATGTATGCATAATATGCCTATAGGCTGATGATGGTATAAAGTTTCAAGAAAAAAGGCTTATTGGTTTTAAAAAAAAAGAGCTTTGAAGTTTGGATGGTATACCAAACTGTGAAATGGCTCTCAAGCCCCGCTAGTTTATGGAAATCCCGATATTGAATCGAATATGGGCGATAAATAAAAGCGAAGCGTTCTAAATAGTAAGGCCTCGCTTTTAGTATTCATTCAAATTCAGTGAATTGCAGTCGGATTATTGATAGCTTTATTTGTGTAGTGAAATGAAGCGCAGATATTTTATTTGGTTTCGATATAAACATTTTGCTTGATTATGATAGAGCAATTGACGATTCATCCGTTCTGATTACTGGAATACAACAACTCGACAAACCTACTACGCATACTATGATTTAACCCGATACTTGCAAAGTTGCTATTATTATTAGGCTCTCCAAAACCAAAACACAAATCTTAACATGGTTTTGCGACACCGGATCAGCGGGTCAGTAACTAAATAATACCTCAAGCTATTCCAAGCTTCGGAAAGCATGTTGAGTCCGTTGGTGCCAATTGTTTTCGTATGATAGCAGTCCTTTAACCTACAAACCCAAAACCTATAACATTATTCTGTCGAAAAAAATCTATATTGCACAGCTACGTTTTTGGATTCCGATATTTTTACGATTATTTTGTCCCCAATATAGGGTTTGCCGCCCGGCGGATAGGCCATCCATAACTATGAATTATCCTCATTGAGCCTATATCATTGTGAAGCGCGATTTGGAGAATATGACTTCGTTTACCGAACAAATTGAATGTGGTAGCGTAATAAATGGTGTGGTGACGTCAGCGTGGAGACAAATGTGGATGAGGCTATGTGGAAAGGGGTAAGGCGATTCGCACACGTTGACGGATGTCGGGGCGACATGCGACTGCGTCGAGACAACTTTTTAATGCGTCTTTCCCTCACTGCGACTCGCGTGAGTCGCATGCGACGTTGCCATTATTGACGAACAACAGGGGATCTATTTTTGAATCGCACGTATGGTGTTCTCGCATGCGACTTAAGTCACACTCGTCTTCCAAGTCGCATGACGCCGATTTTCCGTATTTTTAACTCGTTCGTTTCCGGTGCTGCCAACATAACACGAAATAAAATGTTTTTGTTTTGTTTATATAATTTTTTACGCAAATTTGTTGCGAAACAAATTACAAAAACACAAACGTTGAAAAAATTTCCACTAGCAGGATTTGAACCTGCACCCTTCTGACATACCCCGGTATGACCCGTCAGGTGCTCTTCCAATTGAGCTATCGTGGTTCTAACCAGCCCGCCGAAATTATTCAACACTATTTACTTTTTTTTACTTTGAAAGCCAGAGGCGCCCATTCAATGTCAACAACTACTGTCATTAACATCTGATCATAATATTTTTACAAATACTAAAGATCAGTTAAGAAGTAGGCAGTAAGTTTGTTTATATAATTTTTAACGCAAATTTTGTTGCGAAACAACATGCCGGTATGTCAGAAGGGTGCAGGTTCAAATCCTGCTCGTGGAAATTTTTTCAACATTTATGTTTTTAATACGAAATGTTGGATGTTATCCGTTCCACACAGAATTTAGAGAAAACCGGTAACAACCGTAATGAAAACGGAACGTAATATCCATGTTTCTATTGGCTGATAAAAAAAAACCTTTGCTTTTTAATAGAAAAGACTATCAATGTCACAACACGAGTAAAATGTAAAAACGTCTTCTGTTGTTGTGAATTTATTGTTATTATGATAAGTAGCACCGCCATTTCTAAAAGTTCTGAAGGTTTATGTATAAGTGTTTTATTGAAGTTGTATTTTAATTACGAAAAGCTGATTTGCTTGTATTTACTTATTTTGGCAGTTTAAAATTTTCAATGACACAAATAAACGAGTGACATGACATTGACACAATGCATTGATTTTGACGGTAATTCTATCAATCGCTTTGTGTCGCTCGACTGCAACGAGTGGGTGAGGGCACTCGTTGCGGTCGAGCAATTCAAATATATGGAAAGTCAAATGTCGAACGAAGTGTTCGAAGTTTTCTGAGTGGTAGAGCCACGCTGCGTTGCAGCACGAAATGGGCCGGCTCGCCCGGCGTAATACCACCCTCTCACAGAATATCGGCGTGAAACAAGGGCACTCGTTGCTGTTGTGTTTCGTCCGGTGAGTGAAAGTACCGGAGGCCCATCTCTCACCCTTCCCCCCTCCCACTACTCCCTCCTCAAGATCCAACTCCTTCTACAAGGCCGGCAAGGCATCTGCGATTACTTTGTTTTTGCAGGTTCCATGGGCGGCGGTGATTACCTTCCATCAGGTGACCCGCCTTCTCGTTTGCCTCCTTTTAATATTAAAAAAAACGAAAATCAGTCGAAACCAAGCGCTCGACTCGAGGCGAAAGAATCAAAAATAGTGCCCCAGATTAGCACAGCGTGCTTTCTACATTGACGCGCGTCAAGGCGTCAAAAGTGTATGATTCTACGTGCCATTTCATACGACTCCTTGCTATGTAAAAGTCGCATTGACGTCTGTCGCAACGACTTTCGTCGTCGTGTGTGAAACCCGTAAGTGCGTTAACACGTCAGTCTGGCTAAACCGTAATGACTGTAGGTTTTGCGGCTGTGTCGTTAATAGTCTGCATTCCATTATATGTGTGGGACGTGTGTGATATCAAAACTTAATTAAGGTTATATGCTGAAAGTTATGTTAATTATGATTAAACCTCTTTATCTGATTTATTTAAGTTTAAAAAGCTAAAAGATTTGATATAGTGAGTGGCACCTGTGTTCGACAGGTAGGTACCAGAGAACAATATTTTTCCTTTAATTATTAAAAATAGGAGTCGGCAACTGATTTTAGTATTTACCAACAATTTAATACAGACTATCTGATTCCTAGCTGTCATCTTGAAAAATTTTAATGTAAATCTATGTTGGAGCAATTAGAAATTATGAAACATAATAATGACAGCAATGCGCTGTTAAATGATCAAACAAATTTAGTTTCATCCCCATTATTACGTATTGTCGCGGGCTGGGAGCTGCGTAGCCGTAACGCCCGATCCGATCCGAACCCTTCGGAGAATCTAGTAGGGCACGGGGACGCGCACTAGTGCGTGGTGCCGTACCCTCTAGAAAACCTCCGAAGGTGATTCGTTTCACACGGCTTGAGGGACCCTTTACGTTCCTCGCCGCCCCCAAAAAGCCCGGTGAAGCTGAAAATGCCAATGAAACAATCAACATTCTCTCTCCAAAAAAAAAAGTAGCCCTAACAGTCGGTGCGAAGCTCTCGACCAGTCAACAACTCCTGAGGATGCCCCGTGGAGGGGCGAAACACGTGTCGGGTATCGGTGTTGGTGTGCATGTTCGCTTGCATCCATTATTTCTTCTGCATTTGCATACTTTTTGCGGGCGGGAGGGCGGTGCATGCGTACTGCATCCAAGCTGGATAAACGAGTGAGTTAGCGGAATTAACACTAGGTACATATTATTTCAATTACATTTTTTTGTACCTACCATTGGTTTCTGCAAAATAACGTCTGATTCCATTAATTATGAAAATCTATGTTATTTTTGGGCGACGAAAACTTTGTTGAGTACTGGCCTAAAAGTGTCGAACATTGGTGCCATTACCCTATTTGCATGTTTATACTATATGTGTATATACAGACTACAGAGACTATAATATAGAGTCTACAAAGGCGGTTTATTATTGAAACTTCTGAAAAAAAAAAAAATATAACGCCAAATACGCTTATACCAGCCTTTATTGCATTTTTTTTGAATAAATATATATATATATATATATATATATTAATATTTATAAAATTTTATAAAATACAGTGAAAAAATTAAACGCCCACCCGACCCAGCCAGGAATCGAACCTGGGTCTTCCGCAATCCGGGCGGCTGCACTGACCGCTATGCTACCGGGAAGGCTGACGTAAGCGCTGAATTTTGTCACTGTGTTTTAATGTTTTTAGAGTGCTATTATAGCAGCACAGCGCCATCTATCCAACGGTCGTTGCAACCGATGGCCGATGAAATTTGATAACACAACGCTATAGTAAATGTTTACTTTTCATTTTCAAGTGCTAATTGCTGCACTGAAGCTAAATTAAATATTTATAAAAATTTATAAAATACAGTGAAAAAATTAAACGCCCACCCGACCCAGCCAGGAGTCGATCCTGGGTCCTGAACCTGGGAACCTGGGCAATTAGCACTTGAAAATAAAAAGTAAAAAATTTATTATATATATATATAGCTCGGCAAATGACTCCAACCCACCTGATGTTAAGTGGAGTCCAGACGCGAAGATAACTGGTGTAGCGTGAAAACAAACGTAGCATCAGTTAACCTCACTCTGCCGGCCCACAAGGTGCTTCTTCACGCCTCTTTTGAAGGACCCCATATCATAGGAAGGAAGAAAAACGTGTGCTGGGAGACTATTCCATCTTTTGGAGGTGCGACAAAGAACGAGTCACCAAATTTCTTTGTGCGCGATGGGATATTTGAGACAGTGATACATTGATTGATTCTTCAATACATTGTCAACCATATGCTTTAGGAATGTTTTAGTTTTGTTTATAAAAATTTTAACGCAAATTGCATAACGCATAACGCATATGCTTTAGGCATAAAGTTCAAAGTCTATTGAGGAAATTTGACAACTTGTGGTAGGTTGGTATATGTAGGCGTGTGTACAACCCTTCTTCATTCACACTAGTCTTATTTGTACTGGCACCTACAGCCAACCACGTACGCCAACCAAGGTACGAAAAGGTCACATAACAAAACACACAATTAAACATACAAAATGTAACAAAAATAATAACAATTATCATTGCGCCCTGTTATGTGATGTGTGGACAGCTCAGTACACGCAGCAAGCGGGTCCTGCTGCACTGGTATTCTCACAGCACTCTAACTTTACTGGAAATTGACAAGCACTCATAAGATTATTTGTTTTTTTTTGTTATTGTCATTATTGCGCTATTAATCAGACCCTGGTTACCATCTACCACCAAAATACTCGTCAAGACGGATCAAACGACTCCAAACTCGATAGAGTTGTGTTGTTTAACTACTGAGTTCCTATGGTCACCTTATCGTTCCATCATCAGACCCTGGTTACCATCTAGCACCAAAGTACTCGTCAAGACGAATAATATGAGCCCAAACTCGATGGGGTTGTGTCGTTAAATTACCGAGTCCCTATGGCCACCTTCCGATTTCATCATCAGACCCTGGTAACCATCTAGCACTAAAGTACTCGTCAAGACGGATTAAACGAGTCCAAACTCGATGGGGTTGTGTCGTTAAATTACCGAGTCCCTATGGCCACCTTCCGATTTCATCATCAGACCCTGGTAACCATCTAGCACCAAAGTACTCGTCAAGACGAATAATATGAGCCCAAACTCGATGGGGTTGTGTCGTTAAATTACCGAGTCCCTATGGCCACCTTCCGATTTCATCATCAGACCCTGGTAACCATCTAGCACTAAAGTACTCGTCAAGACGGATTAAACGAGTCCAAACTCGATGGGGTTGTGTCGTTAAATTACCGAGTCCCTATGGCCACCTTCCGATTTCATCATCAGACCCTGGTAACCATCTAGCACTAAAGTACTCGTCAAGACGGATTAAACGAGTCCAAACTCGATGGGGTTGAGTCGTTAAATTACCGAGTCCCTATGGCCACCTTCCGATTTCATCATCAGACCCTGGTAACCATCTAGCACTAAAGTACTCGTCAAGACGGATTAAACGAGTCCAAACTCGATGGGGTTGTGTCGTTAAATTACCGAGTCCCTATGGCCACCTTCCGATTTCATCATCAGACCCTGGTAACCATCTAGCACTAAAGTACTCGTCAAGACGGATTAAACGAGTCCAAACTCGATGGGGTTGTGTCGTTTTACTACCGAGTTCCTATGGCCACAAACAACGTTAATCTTTTTTTTAAATTCTTAATATAATGGAAAAAGAGTCAAACATTTAAACAACGTTATACATTTTGTTTTTATTCTTAATACAAGGGAATAAGGGTCAAAAGTGAACATGTTAATGCTCGTGACTATACCTACAGCCAGCATATTGCACTGCTTAGGCCGAACATTCCTACGGTACTTAAAGCCCGTAAGCCGCTTACGTAGCTGCCATATCAATTTTTAATTACGCCGGTAAGCGGACCGGTGCACAAGGAGCCCGGCTTACTTACGGCTTCGCAAATTATTATTAATTATTAAAACTCTAATTGGTCCAACGCCGTCAACTTTAACCCTTTGAGCGCTCAACCGATGGAATTACGGTGCTGTAACCTCGAGGGATGTCGGGCTATCGATGTTTGTAATGTACTTTTCTAAGCTATAGTACTGATTTCTGGTGGATTTGGTATAATAGATGAAACTGAGTGTGTCTTGTCGTGTGCAAGCATTAGTTTAATTGGTCCAACGCCATCCATCAACTTCAACCGTTTGAGCGCTCACCAAGGGGTCTCTTCGGTGGGTTTGGTAAAACAGATGAACAGATACAGAGACAGTGTGTTTGCCATGTTCTAGTTTAATTGGTCCAAAGCCGTAAACTTCAACCGATGGAATTACGGAGCTGTAACCTCGAGGGATGTTGGGTTATCGATGTTTGTAATGTAGATACTCGTATTCTATGTTTGATGTACTTTTTCTGAACTATATTACGGATTTCTGGTGAAGGGTTTGGTACAATAGATGGAAATGAGTGTGTTTGCCAAAGTAGTAGTTCAAATGGTCCTTCGCGGTCAACTTCAACTCTTTAAGCGGTCTACCGATGGAATTATAGAGCTATAACCTCAAGGGAATTTAGGCTATTGATGTTTGTAATGTAGATACACTCATAAGTTTGATGTACTTTTTCTGAGCTTTAACACGGACTACCACTTTGCCGGCAAAACCGTCCACGTTGATTTCGTGTTTAAAAAAAATAATATTTTTCATAAAAAGAGGACCCTATTTTACCCGCAAGGAATGTATCGTTCTAGTAGTTCAGTTAAAGGTTTTTTGAATTAGACCAATACTTAGTACCAGAGATTGCCCTCGTCAAACAAACAAAGTTGCAAACTTTACGTCTTTATTAATAGAATAGATATAGATTACGGTGGGTTTGGCAAAACAGATGTAGCTAAATGTGTTTTTCCAAGTGCTAGTTTAATTGGTCCAACGCCGTCAACTTCAACCCTTTGAGCGCTCAACCGATAAAGTTATACAGCGTGACTGGCTAGACGACGGATGCGTTAAAGGAGGTGTATAAGAAGACGATACCTGTTCCATTAAAAATTAAAAAACACTACCTTATTTTTTTACTTTCTTCTAAACTGAAATGGTTTCTCTGCTTATTTACAATTTACTACGCGGGCTAGCGAAGCGACTAGCGAGGCGTTGTCCGCGCGTGCGGTTGACCTTACTCGTGCGTGTAGTACATGCGAAATGCCGATAGTTCACTTTTTTTAAAACGCGTAAAAACTCGTATTTTAAAACTTAAAGGGATGTAGATAAGTTACTAGTTTACCCCCTAAAACGCGTCCGTCGTCTAACCTTACACGGTGTAAGCAGTAACCTCTAAGGATGTCGGGCTAATCGAGTTTGTAATGTATTCTGTGTTTGATGTGTTTTTTGTAAGCTTATGTTAAGGAGTTTTTTGATGGGTTTGGTAAAGTAGATAAAACTAAGTGCCTGTGCGAGACTCATTTACAAAAGATATAAAAGATAAGAATAATATATTATTAACCATACTATTAGCGAATGGCTTTGCTGTTGCCGTAACCTGTTGCCGTAACATAATGCTGAGCTGGGGACTTTTATTTTATGTTTTTTTATGTAACAGTGGGCAAAATGAATTATTTAATTGGATTTGATTTCGATTTGGCCAAAATTTTTGTCAAAAGGGAAAATTGCTAGTCGTATATTTCGAACAAGGAGAAGTATTTGGCACTTAAAGCTTCGGTCACCTATTTAGAAAACACGAATATTGCATTCGTGCACGTGAGAGTCTGTAGTCTTATGAATACCGGATGAAGAACTTGCGTTAATATGGCGTTGGTTAAATAACTTGCCTTGTGCGACTTTTAGTTAGACTTTAGTTATTAGTGAAAGTGTTGGAAGTTGGAATATGTTTCCAAAATAAGCCAATACATTATAATTATTTAAACTAAACATCTGAAGTTTATGAACGTATGAATGCTTCTCCCTCTCCCCGCAATTATGTCTAATAGCTACGGCCGCGGAGGAAAGAGCAGCCGGGTATAAAACACTCCAAATCCTTCTTTGGCGAAAAAGTCTTAGGACGGAGTAAGTTCATATGCGGAGGCAGCAGAAGCCCGACTAACCATCGGTGCCTTGACAGGGCACTATGCCACAAAACAAATGCTTCACAGAATGCACCTCTCAACAAATAGTTTGTGTAATAGGGCATGTGGAGAGGAAACGGAGTCAATGCAGCACCTACTGTGTGACTGCGACTCTCTGGCTATGAAAAAAGAATGGGACTCCTGGGGTCGCCCTATCCGAAACCGGAGGACTTCAGGCTCTTCGCTCTTAAGGACGTTGCCAAACTTATGGCATCTATCTTCACAGAGGAGGAAGAGTGAAAGGATGGGGTTGCACAAAAGATCCCAATGGGTCAAAGTGTTTCTGAAACCTCAGCAGGCCCCACTAAGATAAGATAAGATACGGTCGCGGAGAGAAAGATAAGCATCAAGAACCTGAGAGGTTGGGCTCAAACTGCATTGGTGCTCATTGGCGCAGTGGTGAACGCGCCCGGTCTGCGATTGCTGAAGTTAAGCAACTTTCGCAAAGGCCAGTCGTCGGATGGGTGACCAAAAATTTATCATCTCAAGCTCCTCCGTGCTTCGGAAGGGACGTAAAGACGTTGGTCCCGGCTGCATTATCAGTCGTTAACAACCACCAATCCGCACTGGGCCTGCGTGGTGGCTTATGAGTATGACCCGTTCTCCCTGTCCATCCATAGGGAAAGCTTGTGCCCCAGCAGTGGGGAAATAAAATGAGCTGATGATGATGATGATATTGGGAACGTATTCCATATTCGGTACACTTCCCTTACCATGTTATTTGATGTATTTAGCCGATATTTTGGGAAAAGCGCATGATACATGATCGTGATTGTACTCAGATAATTTTTATCAGTTTTATTGAAAGCAGACTCCCGTAAATGGACTTAATTTTGCCTGTCACAGATCAATAAAAAAAATTTACTGATCAAAAAAGCGTCGGCCCATCATCGGTTGGAAAACAACCACTGTAGACCACATTGTCACATGGGCGCTTGTAATTCAGAGAAGAACGCTAATGCTCAAAGTCCTCAAGCTATTACGCTGTATCATAGCACAGTTTAAAATGGAACACGGCCATAAAAATCAATGCGACAGAAATAGCTATAAGAGCGTGCGCCTTCCAGACAGACTCAGAGCAAAGTTCTATGTTATGACTTGTAGCTGTTTCTGCTGCCGAGTCACATACAAGATGTAACATTACAGTTTTCAATAATTATTTATTATAAGAAAATAACATCTTCGCAAGTGTTGCGTAGTGTTGATGCGGCCCCATCAACACTTACCATCAGGTGAGATTGTGATCAAATACTTGCCTATAAAGGTTTGTATTTAAATCAAAGTCAATTCAAAAATAATATATTTTCATAAGTACCCCTTGTGAGAGACTGGTGCTTACGATAAGTTTTGAAAAAACCCGTAGGCCACAGGTCACCAGTGCCCTATTCCGCGGACTTTGAGTTAACTACATAGCTATTACATTATTAATTATTAATAAAATAAAAAAAATAAAAAAATAAACAAAAAAATATGATGTAACAAGGCCTTGAGTGAGAGATGTGTTAATGAGTGAGTGTGTTAGAGTGTATGAATGCGTGGTGTTCGTGTGTTAATACGTAGTGCAAATATAATCCAATAAAGCCTTACAGAGAGAAGGGGACCGATTATTGCAGTAATTACACCTTGGGGATAATGAAGTCTTCGGTTTTTTCATGTTAACGTCTTGCGCCAGTTCGTGATTGTGCGTTTAACAGTTTAGTTTTTGATGGGCATAGATAGATAATTATCATCATAATCAACTTATTTTTATGTCCCACTGCTGGGGCACGAGCCTTCCCTATGGATGGATAGGAAGAACGGGCCAAAAACCACCACGCGGGCCGAGTGCGGATTGGTGGTTGTTAACGACTGCTAATGCTGCCGGGTTCAACGGCTTTACATGCCTTCCGAAGCACGGAGGAGAATCAATATAAATATCTCTCTCAAATATTACATTGGTTTACCACCAATAATCTGCTGCTTAATGCAAAAAAAACTAAATGTGTTAAATTCACGATGCCCAATGTAAAGCAGGTTAATACCAGTATCACTATGAATGATGACATAGTTGAAATAGTTAACTCGACAGTTTTCCTGGGTGTTACCTTGGATCACAAATTACAATGGGGTTCTCATATTTCTGCCCTGGCAGGAAGACTTAGCTCAGCTGCCTATGCGGTTAGAAAAATAAGGTCACTTACTGATGTAGAAACGGCAAGATTGGTTTACTTTAGTTACTTTCACAGCGTCATGTCATATGGTATTTTATTGTGGGGCTCAGCAGCTGACATTGAAACCATTTTTGTGCTACAGAAAAGAGCCATTCGAGCTATTTATAGCCTTAAGCCCCGTGATACGCTGAGAGAGTTATTTAAGCAGATAAATATTTTAACTGTAGCTTCACAGTATATTTATGAAAATATAATTTATGTTTATAAAAATTTAGATAAATTCGAAAAAAAAAGTAACACCCATAATTTTAACACAAGAAATAAAAACAAACTTGCCGTTCCAAAACTTAGACTCAATAAGGTCGGTAATTCATTTGTTGGGAAATGTATAAAAATATACAATAAAGTGCCTTTCACTCTAACGGAATTACCACTACACAAGTTTAAGACAGAAATAAAACAAGGTCTAATGAAAAAAGGCTACTATAAAATTGATGATTATTTTAATGATAATAATGTGTGGTCATCTTAGTCTGCTCGCCTGCACATGTTATTTCACATTGTCAGTAGTTACACTTTTATATTATAAAAGATTATTTATTATACAGTCAAAGAATATTAATTTATATAACTTTTAAACTGATATCATAGCCTTTATCAGCAGTGTCCTACAGTTAACAAACAGCATTGCGTTAAATAGATCATTAGGCTTTTATTTAGAGTATCTTGAGTGTGTCATGCTCTCTTTATTGTCTCTGCGGTGGTGGCGTGTGCGTCGGGTCGTTACGTTCCCTAAAATATGGTTGAGCGAAGCGATGGCTGATTCATATGTCATACTCGTGAACGGGTGCCGCCTGTGGAGGCTGGTCTGCTCTTGCATACTTATCTTATTTTTAATATTACTTACTATAATTTGACTTTGTTTTTCTTAAACAATTTTTGACTTTTATTAGAGTACTGTAGTGGTACTGTATGACATTGTGGAAATTGGAACTTTTACCTGAGGTAAATTTGTTAATTTAGATTTTTAATTTTGTTTTTTTACATGTGGTCTTCTATATTTTTTTTTTATTTTTATGTGTTTATTTGTGATGGAAAGTGTCCTGCTAAAATAGGGCATTTTCCAATATTTTTGACGCTGTAAGGGAGAAAAGAGCTGGACACTTGCTGAGTTTCTTGCCGGTTCTTCTCAGTACAAGATCTCCCGCCCAGAGTAGACTTACGAACCGATGGCATAGTGACATTCATAAGAGCTACTTGTAGCCTAAACTGAATAAATGAATTTTGAATTTGAATTTGAATTTGAAAGACAACAAACAACATTGTAATAATAATCCCGTTATTAATAACTCTAAATATATACAGTGTTGTAACACTAATCCTTTATTTGAAAAATCCTACTCGCCCGGAAGCTTACGCGAAAACAAACGGTGTTTGTAGCAGCTAATTAAAAGTTTTAATGACGTCGCTCCTTGATTTCTTTTAATTAGGTAAAAGTTATGTTGTGTCGATGAAATGTGGCCATTAATACGAAAGTTTGATGACCTAAAATGTATCATCTCGAGCTCCTCCATGCTTCGGAAGACACGTAAACCCGTTGGTCCCGGCTGCATAAGCAGTCGTTACTACCGCACCGCACCGTGCCCGCATGGTGGCTTATGGCCCGTTCTACCTGTGATGTTTCCATCCATAGGGAAGGTGACGAGCCCCAGCAGTGGGACATAAAATGAAATTGTGTTGGATAATGACGATGATGATGATTTGTTCGGCCCTGGTGCGCCCAAAAATGGCTAGCATAGCCGATCTTCTTAGCGTGCGCACTAAGCGCATGTGATTTTCAACAGCATAAATAATGAATTTAGTATAGTTAATTGTTTGGGCGTTTGATTTGTACAACGTCAACTCATGAGCACCATGAGCAACAATAAATAATATAAAATTTTTCAAAAAGGGTAAGGGTCTAGTGTAAATACTATGGTACACACGCCTGCACATCAACCTACCACAAATTGTCAGATTTCTTCAATAGACTATAAACTTTATGTTTGAATTCTATGGTTGAAAATGTATTAAAGAAATTTGACAGTTTTGGATAGGTTGATGTGCAGACGTGTGTACCTTACGCTTACTTTCTTTACCTGTCACAAAATTAGGATAATGTGATATCGTAAAGAAATTCGAACCAAAATCACATACCATAGCTAACACTTTTATTGAATCATCAAATTTAAAAACTATTAATATATCGTTCGTAGTATTTATTCAATACTTTTCCAAAGAGTAAAATATGAAAAAATATTTGCATAATGTAACTTACCAGGAGGAGCTCGATGGCTTCTTTCGCAAAGGCCGGTCATCGGATGGGTGACCAAAAATGTATCATCTCGAGCTCCTCCGTGCTTCGGAAGGCACGTAAAGCCGGTGGTCCCGGCTACATTAGCAGTCGTTAACAACCACCAATCCGCACTGGGTCCTCGTGGTGGTTAATGGCGTTCTCCCTATCCATCCATAGAGAAGGCTCGTGCCCCAGCAGTGGGGACATTATTATCGCTTTAAAATGTTCTCTTCCAGACTACTTATATATTGTACTTATTGCCTGATTATTTTACTTCATCCGTCGTTTACGTAGTCTGAAAGAGAACATTTAAAGTGAAAATAAATAACTAAGTCACTATAGCTACGTGGTAAAAAAACACGTACTTCAATACATTTTCAACCGTATGCCTTAGTAATAAAATTCAAAGTCTGTTGAGGAAATTTGACAGTTTGTGGTAGGTTGATGTGCAGGCGTGTGTACAATGTTTACAAAAAATGTAAAAATAAATTAATAAACGTGCTACATTTATATTTTAAACACGTAGACGAGACGTCGACGTGTCGAGTTTGCTTTGTTCACGTATTAAACGAAGGTTTTTCATTTCGCCATCAGAAACAAAATATTTGGACTAAATCTGCCTTGCCAGCTACCACTATTTGTTCTGTCGCCATGGCAACATTGTTTGTAGCATTGTTACGTACCAACAGTTCATAAAGTCACCACAGTTAGAGGTAAGATCTAGCTCTATCAGTATCTTATTTCTGTCAGTAATTGAGGACTCTCGGTAACGTGCACTTTCACCTTCGGTCTGATCATCTATTATTATTCATCACTGAGAGGAGGGGCAAGCGTTTTAATATTCTATTAAGTATCCGTAATTATTATAATGTCAATCTTTTAAGCAGCGAACTGAGTTTCCCCGCAATAGTACTGATATGAGGGTTCCACTGTATTTTTGAATCTAAGGTAATACCTAAGAACACCGTTGATTCTACAAGATCCAAAAGTTCATCGTTTAATTTTATTGTACTAACAACGCTTTTAACATTTGGAAGAGTATAGTTTATACATTTAGTTTTCTTCACGTTTAATTAAAAATTGTTTCGTGTTAAACCATTTAAGCACATTGCTCAGAGCGTTGTTTACGTCATCAAAACTATTTTTAAAATGACATTTAAATATTAAATAGCGGCCAGTATTGCCCACATCGATAGGTCACTAGAAGTCGGTATGCATTGTAGATTGTAGATTACATAGAGTTCACGGAACAGGGTTATGAAAATACGTTTAATACCAACTTATATCAAAATTATGTGTACAAAGGGTGCCTCAATACAATTGCACACAACGATAATGGCTCGACATAAAAATAAACATCCTCTTAATCGTTACCATTAGCTAATACTACGTTTACCCTGGACAGTAGTAATTTTTATTTTTGTTTACCCATTTATCGGTAGATTTTTTTTATTGAATATAAATACCACTCACCAAACAAGTACATTCCTAGGCAGCCTCAAAAACAGGCATCTCCACTTATATCTACAACTTCATGGACACACGCATACAAAGGTGTCACGGTATTAAAACCTTTTTACACCTCCAAGTCTTAGGTGTGCGAGAAGCAAGGAATTAATACCTAATTTATGCGGAGCGTAATACTTAAGTACAGTCAGGTACGTAAGTAGGTGAGAAGACTTTCAAAGCCAGACGTCCGCGTCGCGTCGTCATCAGAAAATGCAACGTAATTACATCAAGACGGGCACAAGAGCCACGGGCGTTATTGCGCGCCGCCGTCGCCGTGTCACAATTTACGTAGCCACATTCTAAAATGTTTGTAGAGTTTGCTCCTTCGACGCATCGAAATTTTCATAATATTTTGGCTGCAAAAAGAAGTCACTATCCCGCCAATAAGTCCTTTAATTAACGCTAGCTGCGTTAAGGAAAATCAGCCTGGTACATACACATATACAGGTTGTGGTTTTGAACAGTTGCCAAATTTAAGGAGGCGATTATGTTAATGTAACTGATAATAAATCCATTAAAAAAAATACGTAAAAAAAAATACGAAAAAGATTTTGTTTCTGTTGCATGTCATTCTTTTGAATATACTACGCTGTGCTACTACTTTGGCTCTGCGCTAGGACCGCAAAACAAATGCCTACAAATGCCGCCGCTTGCGCCGGCTTTTGTCGGCTAGCCGCCACCCGCTCAAAGCGGGAACCGACGACGATTCAACGGTCGCCGCTCGCTCAGTCTCCCGCTAACCGCGAGCGCGCGCACACGTTTGACAAAATAAATCCGGGCCGTTTTCAAACGTAGGTACGATGTCGCGTTATTCTAATCACGACTACGTTGAAATGGTGCGGATGTATGCCCTCGCCGGTAACAGCTTGAGGGGTGCAGTGCAGATGTTCGCGGAGAGGTGGCCAGACCGACCAACGCCGTCCCGAACGACGATGCTGGCTGCTACACAACGCCTACTGGATTACGGGCAGTTCAGTATCCCAGCGCACGCCAGTGGTCGAGGCAACGTGGGCCTGCCCGTCGACTTACAGGAGCAGATCTTGCAGTTCTTCGACGACGAGCCACGCGCCAGTACACGTGATGCTGGGCGGCACTTTGGCCTTGATCACACCATCGTTTGGCGCTTGTTGAAGAAGAACCAGCAGCACCCATTCCATTTTCGACGAGTTCAGGATTTGCTTCCCACTGACCAGTCCAGCCGAGTCGAGTTTTGTACGTGGCTCCTCGAACATCAGCACGTTAATATTCTGTGGACTGACGAGGCGCAGTTTACAAGGGTCGGCGTCTACAACGTGCATAATGAGCATTGGTGGGCACACAGAGAACAGAACCCTCATGTCACAAAAAAAGACTCCTTCCAAAGACGTTTCAGCCTAAATGTTTGGGCTGGTATTATTGGCCCTTATTTACTGGGGCCTTATTTCATTGAAGGTCATCTCAACAGCCTTACCTACCTAGATCTGCTGCACCACGTTGTAGATGAGCTGTTGATGGACATTCCACTGGCATTCCACAGAGACCTCTTCTACCAGCAGGATGGTGCTCCACCACATTATGGACAAGTAGTGCGCAGCTACCTAAACGATACATTTGGATCGCAGTGGGTGGGACGTGGCGGTCCAGTGTCTTGGCCTCCTCGCTCCCCGGACCTAACACCGCTATATTTTTATTTGTGGGGTGATGTAAAAAGGCTAGTGTATTCTGAGGAGGTTACAAGTGTAGTGCAATTGCGTACGCGAGTGGTGTCCGCTTTTGAAACGGTGAGAGAAAACATTTACGTTCTCAACCAATTAAAAGAAAATTCTCGGCGTCGTGCTGCTTTGTGTATCGCTCGTAATGGGGCACATTTTGAACACTTGTTACGAGTAACATAGGTAAGTCAAAGTTTTGCTTAAGCACATTTTCATTTCATTTCATTTCCATACCTACATACTAATAGCATAGGTACGTAGTTTATTTTTTTCTGAATCGAGTAATTCTGTCGAGTAACTGGGAATCGAACCAAAAACCTTTTAATAGGAAGTGGCTAAGTAACATTCATACCTAGACTAAATAACGTAGGTACCTATTTAGTTTCTAGGATGTAGTAGCGTTAAATAGCCACGACAGCAATGTTTGTTTAAGTTAACGGTCGTTGACCTCGGAGTAGTACATGTGAATTTCGAATAGAAACGTGAGATGTTACGAAAGATATAGGACACCAACCAATAGGTAATATTTTTTTTTTATATTTTTATTTAAATTATAAGTATTTGTTCTACACTTGTGTATAATATGGCAACTGTTCAAAACCACAACCTGTATACACAGGCATTCAAAGTTCATAAGGTATTAAAACCGCCTTGCAACCCCAATGTAGGTGTGAGGGGAGCAAGTAAGTTAATAACTTATTCACAGCGTAATACCTATTTAGGTACAGGTAAGGAACGTAAGTGGTAAGGAGACTGTCAAAGCCAGACGCCGAATGTCGGTGGAGACGGCGTCGTCATCATCACAAAACGCAATGGAATTACAAAAAGTTGGGCTAAAGAGCCACATGCGTTATTGCGCACCGACCGCCGTCGTCGTTGTGACAGAATTTATGAAATCACGTCTAAGAATATTCTACAGTTTGTCACTTCGTCACATCAAAATGGTTACGATCCTATGACAGAAAAACTGTAAACACTTTCCGACCAATTTTCAATACATTTAGTGCTAGCTGCGCAACCGGCAGGTAGATCACGCATTAAAAGCTCTCATGGAATTAAAACCTTGCAACCTCAAGACAGGTGTGGGGAGCATGTTAATAATTTATTCGGAGTGTAATACTACTTAGGTACGGGTAGGGACACAAGTGTAAGAAGACTTTCAAAGCTCGACGCCGAACGGCGTCGTCGTCATCACAAAACGCAATGTAATTACATCAAGTCGGGCACAGAGCCGTTACTGCGTGCCGCCACGACAGACTCCGTGACGTCACGTCTTTGGATGTTTGTACGATTTATTACTATGGCGCGTCGAAATTTTCACTATTCTTCGACAAATAAAGAAGGTAAAATAAATGTTAACGTGTCAAAATGTTGAATGCTTAGACGTTCCCGACTAAAAAGACAAGCCCGAACGCTATTTATTTAGTAGTACTTATGACTACTTTAGAATCCGACACATATAACATTTTAAAAGTTAATGATAATTTTTAGCAGCCTATTAACGTCCCACTGCTGGAGTCAGGTCTTCTCATATGAATAATGGAACATAGCCAATCTTCCCTTGACCCACCAAGGTGGCCCGATGCAATGAAGGTATATTAAATTAAAATAATAAGCTTAGTAGTTTGTAAATTATAAATTTAAAAAATGGTAAAAAGGTGAATATAAATTTCCAGACGTTGCAACTGTACGAGTATGCATGGTTTATATAACTAGTCGTCGACAGGGCTCCCCTCAGAGCCGTCTGGAAGGGTGAGGTCCCTCCGGATATCAGGGACGTTCAACACGTGAAACGGCGTCACAATCATATTGCGTTTACATTAGCGAACATTAGCGTAGGTATTTTGGGAGTTTTTTATTTAAAAAAAAAACCAAACTTTTTTTTTTAAATTAACTTTTACAAGTGTGTTTGTGTGTGTGTGTGTGTGTGTGTGTGTGTGTGTGTGTGTGTGTGTGTGTGTGTGTGTGTGTGTGTGTGTGTGTGTGTGTGTGTGTGTGTGTGTGTTAACGTCAATTCAAAGCCATGACTTCGTAAACCCCACGGTGAAGACCTTGTACCGAGAAGAAGCCCCAAGAAACTCGTTAAGCGCTGTTTCTTTCTATATCCATATATTTTTGTCGTTAACATAATCTTCCATTTTTGACATGGGCTTTAAATTTATGCAAAGGCATATCAACAACCTTTTGTGGAAGTTTATCACAGAAAGTTATACATTTACCCAAGAACGAGCCACCTGTTCTATGAAGCCTGAAAGTTGGGACGGCAAGTTTATTCTTATTGCGGGTGCTAAAACTATAAAGATCAATTTTTAACAAATTTATTATGGTCTTTTTATCACACACCAAAGACAAATATATGTGTTTTAATATTATGGAGAAGCTTGAGTTGTCTATTAGTGGTTGAGTTAACTGCCTCCGTAGTCTAGTGATTAGTCAGACAGACAAAGCCCTGGCTTAGATTCCCAGTAAAAATATGGAATATAATTGTATGTGCCGACCTACCCTTATTCCTAAAACACTAACATATTAAGTACTCAGAGCCGTCTGGAAGGGTGAGGTCCCTCCGGATATCAGGGAAGTTCAACACGTGGAGCGGCGTCACAATCATATTGCGTTCACATTAGCGAATATCACAGCTTTTCCTTTTTATTGCAAACCAAAGACAGATATGTGTATGCTGAAACAAGTTGTATTACACCACACACTTTCAGTTAAACTTAAAGTGAAATGAATGAATGATTTCTTCATAGTTATTGGTCAATCTTTTCATTCCGTTTCATCACAAACCAAAAACACATATTCGTGAATAGAATTGAACATAATTTATAGCGCCTGCGTTACAGTTCTAAAATGTGTGTAAAATGTTTTGCATAGAACCCCCTTGAAATGAAGAAGCATAATTTTGGTTGTCTATTAGTAACCGAGTGTTTACCCGCCTCTGTAGTGTAGTGGTCTTAGATTTAGAGGTCCCAGCTTCGATTTCCAAAGGGGATATTACATAAGTACTCGGTTAGATTTATGACTCAAGTACAGGCGATAGCTACCACTATCTTATATATGGCTGTCGCCAAAACAACTATGTAGTTAAATATAAGATAGCCAAATCCTCAATAGTTAAGGATACCAGGCGAAGTGCGTCTTTGTTTCGATCTTGTCAAGTTGTCACCACTTACTATCAGGTGAGATGAGGGTAAAATGCTTGCAGGTGAATTGAAGGTCCCAGGCAGGAAGTGCATAACTATGCGAAACTTTGTTTCTGCCATTAAAATCTCTGAAACTACAATTAGCATTACCGAATAATAAACGCGTTACCATAGACAAGTGCCTGTCAGATTGATTAATTGCTTTGACAAAGTACTGCAGTGCTGGGCTTTCGTTGCTGATTGCACTTTAAAAAAAATCGTTGTCAATAGTATCCTCTGGCAGGGTTTCCGCAGCGGACTGAAGAGCGTTAATAGTGTTACCCAATATTGTGGACTTGACTTCACCGCTAATGACGACACAACTAATAAGAAAACTAGAGGTGAGTTATACTTACAAGACAATCACAAATTACGAGATTTATGTCAACCGGCACAAGCAAAATGTCCACATTCTCAAGTCAAACACAGCTTCCCTTTGTTTACGCGTCGCGTGTAATGCTGAAATGAATGACGCTCATCATTATGCTATGTGACCAGCACAAGTCATAGAAGAATCACCATTCAAAAATCATGAATCAATCAATCATACAATAAAAGTTAAAATAACCTATATACTGTTCCATCACCAGCTCATGGACCCTATGGACGGAAATACCTCAGAGAGAATAGGCCATAAACCACCACACGGGCCCAGTGTGGATACCAATCCCAAAAAAATAAAAAAAATCACCACCAATTTTTTTACCCGGCTTTTGTTCCTCCTAGTACAGCTAGGCAAACGCCTCCGTTAAAATCAAGTCATCGCTACAATTGATGGGTGTCAGCTTAGTCACCACGCTTGCCAAACACGGGTTGGTGATCACAAACCCGAAACAAACTTTGCCTGACCTGGGAATTGATCACAGGATCTCTGAATATCGGGCCGAGTACTTTGCTAAAACACGGCCACCGAGGCGTTTCTTTTTTTAACTAATTATATTATAAAACTTATACTAACTAATTATATAATTAACTAATTATATTATAATTATAACACTTAGTATATAAGTAAATAATCATTTTTAAAACGTCTTATGCAAACTACGCTTACTGTTAAGTGACGTCAAAGTCAATTCCTATACGATTCTCTACATAACATGTTTTCGTCTTGACAGCTAGCTAATAGCTCAGTTGATTACATGGCAGCATGTTTAATATTTCAGTTGAAGTCAGTGAATACAATTTCGTTGATGGAGACTTCAAAGTCGAGATTCATTGAAGGACTCGTAGCACAGTAACGCTACGCCGTAACTTACACGCTCTACACCGTAGCATGATCTACCGTCATACCGCATTTGAAAAGAACAATATTTTATTGTTTTAAACACATCTCCCAATCGCTTTGCTTTGGTACCTAACTCAGTGTCATTTTTAGTTAATCAGTTTCAAACTTTTTATTTTTTTTATATTTTTAAGGATAAATGAATGTCAATGTAATGATAAGATAATTAATCAATTAATCATATATAGATTTAAATCGCATATTGCAAAAAAAATACCTTAGGTTTTATTTGCAGAAACAAAAGAAATAATAAAAAGGATTGTAGTTCATATCTTCTATTTGCAATGGAAAGATTTGAACGCTATGTAGTGGCGATAAAGGGTAGTTATTTAAGATAATATGTTATATCTTAGCGTATTAAATCTATGGATCAATAAAGTTACATGGATTACATACATGTAATTCCACTTTTATAACAGTTGTAAATAGCCGTAGATAATCGTACGAGAGTAGTGACTTTGACGTCACTTAATAGTAAGTGTAACCAATAGCTTAGAATATATTTGTGGCCAAAACAAGTGAAAACGGCCTATAAAAGAAAAAGGCGGCTATGGGATAACAAAAAAGATTATTTATTTTTATTGCTAATCGCTTCTTCCCAACCCTTGCATGGCGCTCGTAATCGGGTGGTACAAACAAACGGCCGGTGACCCCAATTAAAGTCCAATGACGGGACAAAAACGGGGACAAAGTGAGCACGTGTCTCGTACTACTGCCTTCGGATACTCACCTTTATTACGATAGCATTAGAAGTCATAGTAGTCAGAATTATGGTAAGATAAGATTATTATAATGTTGAAAGGTCCTGGTTTGCCATTATGACTAACGTGGGTACCGGCAGCTTAAACTTCACTTTACATTGCTCTTATGGCGGCTGTACGAATCACGTACGAATTACTCGCATTTTGTGTCCCTTTTTGTTTTAAAAAAATAATGAAGTTAAATATTTTTTGTTGCATTTTGACATCCTACCTAAAGGTAAAATTGGTGTTATCCCCAAAAAAATTGTTTACAAGGGTATAATATAATAGTTGATAGTGCTATTAAGCCATGCTAAGTCGTAAGGCCAAGAATCATTAGCTAAAGTAAGCCATTTAGCGGTAAGCGCAAAAACATTCATAGTACGCCCCAAATGTGTCGTGCGGACAAATTGGCGTATAACGCGACCGCATTATTCAGTTGCCCCATGAAATATACATGAGTAGTATTAGCTCTGCTCGCGGCAAATGAGTACGCGGTTTACATTTTTATAACCGTGGCGCCTGTCAAAGGCTCGTCCAGATTTCACGTGCGGCCGGTCACGCGAGGCCACGGCGCGGCGGCGGCAAGTGACGTCATGATCGGGTTGATGTTCATCTGTTTTACCTCTCACTATTCAGGGAAGTGATTGGTCTATCTCATTCGGAATCAGTCTGAAAAGAGAGGCCCGCTTAATGCTTGTCTCCGGTAAAGCCAGCCGCGTAGATAAGTGGAACTGGCAAGAGCCGAGAAGTGAGGTCCCATTAAAAAATATTCATGAGTGATGGTATTTGCTCGCGGCAAAGGAGTACGCGGTTTTCATTTTTATAACCGTGGCGCCCGTCAAAGGTTCGACCAGATTTCACGTGCGGTCGGTCACGCGAGGCCACGGCGCCGGCGCAGCGGCGACAAGTGACGTCATGATCGGGTGATGTTCATCTGTCTTACCTCTCACCATTCTGGGAAGCGGTTGGTCTTATCTCATCTTGAACTAGTCTAAATAACTGGTAAAGACGCCTTCTAGATGCTTTTCTACGGTAAAGCCAGTCGCCAACGTAAGTGGAACTGGCGAGGTACCTGGACGGGTGCCGAGAAGTGAGGCCCCTAAAAATGCACATGAGTGGTGGTATTAGCTCTGCTTGCGGCAAATGAGTACGCGGTTTACATTTTTAAATCTGTAGCACCTGTCAAAGTTTTGACCGGATTTTACGACCGGCCGGTCACCTGAGACGGCGATGCGGCGGAGGCGTGATGTGACGTCGTGATCTGGTGATGTTCATTTGTCTTACGAATGACGTCTAACGTCAGATCATGGCAGTGATGTTCATTTGTCTTACCTCTCTCCCTATCACTGTTTATTGCTGATAACGCCGACAGACGGTGGAAGCACACTTAACCCGGAACCCTCAACTATGGAGGTACTAGCTGTCTTATCACAATATGTTGGAGCACAATGTTCTATGGCGATGGTTCTATCTTAGATAACATGATGGTAGCTGGATAGGCTGACTTAAAACATGTCAAATAAAACCAAGCGTTTCATTGAAAAAGTTCTTGAGACTGGTTGATTTTTTCTATTAAAAGTAACGCCCCGTGAACAAACCGCCTAACATAATCTTTCTTTAGCTAGTTAAAGTTCCAAAAATGTTGCTGTTGCAACAGTGTATCTTCACAAGAAAAACAGAAAGGACTCAGGTATAACTAACTTAAAAATGAAGCCAATCCTAGCAGTTATTATAAATTCGAAAAAGTGTTTGTTTGTACCTTACATCAATACAGAGAGATCGACAGAACTTTCTACACAAATAGAGGTAGAGGAACCTTTGGCACTCTTGGCCAAAATATATATCTATCCTGGTCACACACAATGTTCACAGACACACGCAATAAAAACTTATTGCGACCGAAAAACGGAAGCGATGCCGCGGGCAATAGCTGCTACTGACTACCTCCGTAGCCGAGTGGCTTGCACGCCGGACTTTGGGCGGCGCTAACTCTGAGGTCCCGGATTCGATTCCCGGTCGGGTCAGTGTCGAAAACGAACTTTTCAATATTGTGTCGGGTCTGGGTGGTTGTCCATAAAACGAGCGCTTTAGCTACTTACCTTGGGATCAGAACAATGTATGTGATGTTGTCTCATATATATTATATTATATACATGAAAAGATTATTTAATATTATTTAAAATTATAAAATTATTTCAAGATTATTTAACCTTTGTAACAACGTTAAAACCATTTAATTAACATACCGTCAGTTATACCCAAAAGAGCTCGCTTATCACCGTACAGCTACGGTATATTTTTTATGTATGAATTTCTGAGAACCGATATTTCATATGTTTCCTTACCTGTTTGAAGGGACCTCATCCATAGACTCATGTTTTATGTATTACGCAGTCCTGCCAAATGAGCTCGTGTATATACACGAGGTTAATCTCACCAGATAATAGAGAGAAATATGAAGGTTCCTTTTTAGATACGTTATTTAAAGAGATGACTAACAACTTAATACATTGAAATGAAATACTTTTACAAAATGATTAACGTTAAATTTTTTTCATCTCAATTTTGATTAAAAGAAAATTAAGTTTAAAAAAAATCTTTGTTTTACAGCTATCTGGCTGTATATAAAGTTTTATTTCTAATAAATATTATTAAATTGAAAATTAGAGCTTTCTGCCAGTCTTAGCCATTCTTAGCGCAGTCTTGCTCTCATAGTTTTACACAAAAATATTAACAGTCGTTAATAATTCTATAGTCTTAAATATTTTTAAGGTATGCCAATTCTATGCCTTTTCATATTAATCTTTTTAATATAAAGAAATGTTGACAAGTATGTTTTTACAACATTGCTTATGTTTTTTTGAGCTATTACAATAGTGATAATATTATGTCATGATAAAAAGAAGTGTTTGCTATTCACAATGTTAGGAAAATTTGAATATATAGAGCCATTAACATTTTTATGCCGGATTTGTTTTTTCCGCACGCAGTTGGGACAAATGGCTCGAATTACGGTATGGAATAGGTAGTGTTGTAAAACACTCGAGTCCAGGAGTCGAAACTTATAAAGTAAACAAGAAAAGTAAACAGCCTATAACTGTCCCACTGCTGGGCAAAGGCCTTCATCATTGTAATCAAGTCATCATCACAATTGATCAGTATTGGCTTAATCACTACGCATCGAAAAAATCCGAAACACACTTTGCCTGACCTAGGAATTGAACCCGGGACCTTCGGGTACTGGGTCGAGCGTTTTGCCACTCGGCCACCGAGGCGTTTAATTTATAAACTCGACACAATTTTGCTGAGCCAGATGGCATAAAACAAACACGAGTTCAGAGCCGAGTTAAGTGAGAATCAACACGAACTCGGAGAACTCGAGTTATAAACCTAACCCTAGTTTGTAAAAAAACTCGACTTGAAGCTACTTTCACTTAACTAAGTCTTGAATGCGACAAGCAGGTTAAATTTTACTTTTTTTAGCATATAACATTTCATATCATCTTATTTTTTTTTCTAGTCCATCGGACCTTACGGCGCCCTCGCTCGCGTGAGGTTGCAATCGTAAAACTCCACACCAAAGCATACTATAACAATAATAAAAGCTTTATTTCCCTTTACAATAATTTCTTTCACAATAAATTTGGTTTGTACAATACACTTATGAGTTGTATTATAATTGTACAACGTGTCACTGAGCACTGAGCTCTCCTACATAGCAGACTCGAGCGGGACTCGTAACATAAACAGACTCGAGCGTAGTATAGACTCGATCACTGACTTCGAACTCGATTCTGTTCGGGAACTCGACATGCTCGTTATGCATTAGCAGTAGAGTCTCTGTCTTTACGAGAGTCTGTGCTGCTGATTACAGTTAAGTCCTAAAATACACATAATGTACGATGACATGTAAAAAAACGAATGAGTAAAGGTTATTATACTTATTGCTTATTACTAAAACACAAATGTTGAAAAAAATTCCACGAGCAGGGTTTGAACCTGCACCCTTCTGACATACCGGGTCAGGTGCTCTTCCAATTGAGCTATCGTGGTTCTAACCAGCCCGCCGAAATTATTCAACACTATTTACTTTTTTACTTTGAAAGCCAAAGGCACCTATTCATTACTTATTATTATTTTAGTTAGTTATTACGGTCTTTGTAGAGAACTTATGTAAAATTGTATTATTTGTAGACGATACTTCACTCATTTTTAATGTAACTAGGTGTAGGACTAATAAAGGACGAGTAAATAAAGCTCTTTCAGAGGTACTCCGTTGGTTTACTATTAATAATTTACAGCTTAACGCTAAGAAAACAAAATGTATTAAATTTATATTAAAAAATGTCAGAAATGAACTAACCGATATTAGAATAAACGGTGATCAATTAGATTTGGTAGATTCTATAGTCTTTTTAGGCATAACCCTTGACTCAAAACTTCAATGGAATCCTCATAACAATATATCGAAATTGGCCGGTAAACTCAGTTCTGCTGCTTATGCCATTAGAAAAATTAGGCAGTTAACAGACGTTGAAACTGCTGGAACAGTTTATTTTAATTATTTTCACAGTGTCATGTCGTATGGCGTCCTACTGTGGGGAACAGCGGCTGATGTTAAAACTATAGATATTATTTTTACAGAAACGAGCAATAAGAACAATCTATAAACTCGGATCACGAACTTCCTTAAGAAGTCTTTTTAAGGAGACTGGTGTCCTGACAGTTGCATCTCAATATATTTATAATTGTATAGTTTTTGTAAGTTGCAATATCAACTCCTTTACTAAACATGGTGACGTACACAATTACAATACTAAAAATAAGACAAAACTTGTAATGCCACTGTCAGGTTATAGAAGGTTCTTGGTTCTTTCTTGGGGCAAGGGGCAAAACATGTGGTGTCTTTATTACTTATAAAAGGTTATTATAAAGTCAAAGAATATTTAGATGTTAAAACAGCCTGATAAAAATATAATAAAAAACACATACCCTATTTGAATCAATATATTAAAATTAATTTATATAAATTTTAAACGGATATGATAGCCTTTATCAACAGTGTCCTACAGATAACAAACAGCGTTGCGTTAAATAGATCATTAAGTTTTTATTTAGAGTATCTTGGGTGTGTCATGCTCTCTTTATTGTCTCTGCGGTGGTGGCGAGTGCGTCGGGTCGTTACGTTCCCTAAAATATGGTTGAGCGAAGCGATGGCTGATTCTTATGTCATACTAGTGAACGGGTGCCGTCTGTGGGGGCTGGTCTGTTCTTGCATACTTAACTTATTTTTAGTATTATTCACTATAGTTTGACTTTGTTATTCTTAAACAATTTTTGACTTTTACTAGAGTACTGTAGTGGTACTATATGATATTGTGGAAATTGAAACTTTTACCTGAAGTAAATTTGTTAACTTAGATTTTTATTTTGTTTTTCTTACATGTTGTGTTTCAAGACAACCGTCTTCTATATTTTTTGTGTTTATTTGTAATGGAAAGTGTCCTGCTATGATAGGGCATTTTCCAATATTTTTGACGCTGTGACGGAGGAAAACAGCTGGACACTTGCTGAGTTTCTTGCCGGTTCTTCTCAGTACGAGATCTCCCGCCCAGAGTAAACTTAGGAACCGATGGCATAGTGACATTCACAAGAGCTATTTAAAACTGAATAAATGATTTTGAATTTTGAATTTTTTAAAGTGGAAGATTATATTAATGACAAAAATATATGTGGATATCGTTATTCACACATAATAGTGCTCGACAAATTACTGTTAAGTGTAATGTGATATTTTTATTTTATTTTTTTAACAAACTTGTATTGTTTGTGCAAGAAACAACCATTGGCGAGTTTTTTTTGCGGCTTTTTCTCGGTACAAGTCCAATCTCCACCGTAGGCTTAACGTAGGCATGGTTTTTTATGACGTTCAAAAAATATTTGTAAACATTCATTTATATAAAAAAAAGAAAAAATATGTAGACAGACTCGAGTTTTTTACAACACTAGGAATAGGGGGGCTCCGTTCGCCTCAATAACGGGGCGTTTTGAATACGGTTAGCCTGCCAACGTAATATGTACAAATTTCGCTTTCAACTTGAGTAATAAGAGCTTCAAACAACATTGTCACGGCTTCGCTTTCAGTTACGATTGCATGTAAAGGAGTTTCCATACGAAATCTTTTATGTGTATTGTGTAACACAGGTGTTCTAAGTTAATGTGAATGGGTATACTATCTGCATTAATTATTTTACTTTTTTATAATTATATATAGAAAGATTTACTACAACTATTAATAATAATAATAAAGTTTATTTCCAAAATATATACTTACATCCATAATAATCCACATTGTTACTTGTAAAATTAAGTAGTATCTAAAAACTAATAACAAACTTTCAGATATAGAAAAAAAACACATCCCTATCGTTTATGGGGGTCATTATAATTTGGATTACTAATGTTTGGCCAAAAACGGTTCCCAAAGTATCACTTACCGAATTTTATTTCCCAAATTTTCATTAGGCAAATAAACATTTCTCAAAATAACTTTTCGCAAATTTACAGTAACCAAAAACATTTTTGGCAAATTTTTGTTTGGCAAATAATTACAATTTGCAATATTTCATTTTACCAATTATTATTTGGTCAAAAATATTGAGCATAACAAGATTTACTTAACACTCCAAATTAGGTTGAGTGTGTGAAGTAACAATTTGAACAAACATACTTTTGGAATTTATTTGACAAAAGAAAACGTTTGCTTAATGTATATTTGACTAAACAAAACTTGACCAAGTAAAATGTTGCGAAATGATTATTTGACCTAGTAAATTAAATGCGAAACGAAAATTTGCTAAAGATTCATTTGGGAAATGAAACTTTGCTATTAGTTTTTTGGGAAGTGAAATTTGACGAAAAGCGTTTTGCGAAACGGCAGGATACCTTATAATTCAAATAAATGTTAAGATTGAGACGTTAAAAAAGTAAATTGTTTTTTAATGAGATTTTTCACTGTGATAATCTTGTACACTGCATTTGCTATTGCTAGCATTTGCTAGTTTGTATTCACGCAATTTGTTTAAAAAAATCAAAATTCCAACGACCCAGGGTTCCACGGTTTGTATTGAAGATGTTTGGGGCGATAGTAACAATCATATTTATGTAACCTTAAGTTTATGAGCTAAAGCTCATTAGGGCAACAATTGTGAAAGTGAAGCCACCTTCACATTGGTGGTGACTTGATGGATAATCAAACATCCCTAATTACCTTTTCCACTTTAAACCATTATATTATTATTTTACAACACATTTAAGTGTGCTTTATGATTCTATTGTGTTGAATATGTTGCATCTAATAGTTAATTAGTAATTAATAATTTCCAATCATCATCATCTCAGCCAAAAGACGTCCACTGCTGGATAAAAGCCTCCTAAAAGGATCTTCACAACGAGCGGTTTTGTGCTGGTCGCATCCGGCGGTTACCCGCGACCTTCACCAGATAGTCCACCTTGTTGGAGGTCTGCCCGCACAGATAATAAATAATACGAATAATCAAGCTCAAATCGAATGTTAAACCAACAACATCTATCTACATCTACACTATTGATAAAGAGGTAACCACACCAATTATCTAGCCCAAGATAAGCTTCGTTATAAAACTCGTTAAATGGTTACTAGACAACGGATAAACACACTTAAAACACTTAAATACATACTTATTATACATAGAAAACACCCAGACCCGAGATAATTTAGAAAAACAATAATTTCTAAATTGACCCGACCGGGGATCGAAACCGGGACCTCAGAGATGGCGACACCATGAAAACCGGTGTGCAAGCCACTCGACCAAGGAGGTCGTCAAACCTCAGACTTTGTTTGTTTGTTTGTATGTCGGGGCTAATATCTGGAACTACTAGTCCAATTCCAAAACTTCTTTTACTGATACAATGCTATATATATACCTTGTGGTTAACATAGGCTATATAAAGATAAAAAAAGATTTATTTAAAAAACATCAAATACACACGGACGAAGTCGCAGGTATTGTGCTAGTATCCGTATAAAATGTTTCAATTCAATGCGTAGACTGTGTAAATGTAAAAACGTTGCTATTACACAACACACCGATTTAATTACTCCGTCGACTCTCGGTCCTAACATTAACTACTCTATAGTTTAGCATAATTATAATCTTCTCGTGGAACGGTCGCTGGTTTACAGAGCGGGCCGGTCTCGGTCGCCTCCGCTGAACGCTTGGTTACACTAACAACATTTTCTCTTCGGGATCCGGACTCTGCTTGGATATGAAAAGTGCCTCGTGAAAAGCTAATAGTTACTAAATAGTTGTGTTGAATAGTTCGACGACTATGTTAATATAATAATAAGTCAAAATCGGATACACGACATAAAATATATATTATGTCCACTGCTGGACATAGGCCTCTTCAAGTGCACGCCACACTAAGTGCACAGTGGCCTATACTATACGGCTGTAAAAATATTTAATAAATTACCGCCTGATATAAAAAAAACAAGTAACCTTTCAAGCATTTCAAAAGAAGTTACGACATTCTGTAATTGCAAAATGTTTTTATTCTGTTAACAATTTTCTCGTCCTTAAATAAATAGGTACATGTTTTGCTTACCTTAATACGGATACCACAATAAAAAGATAATAATAATATATGTTTACTCAAAACTTATAATTTAATGGATAGTTTTGACATGACGATTATTTTATTTCATTTTGTTGTTGTTTTTATTCATTTTTTAACTTTTAGACTTAAGATATTATACATAGCTTTATATAAAAAAATTTTTGGGCTCTCTATAAAACTCCGTATCCGAAAAGGGCAACTAAGTTTTTAGTATTTTTTCCATCAGGTGACCCGACCCGCCTGCTCGTTTGCCTTCTTTTAACATAAAAAAAAATAAAAAAAAATTAGTTCCTTTAAAAAATGTAACACCTTTTATACACTTAGTTAGCAATAAAGATTTTGATTTTGGTTTTGAGCATTCGGTCTATTGGAAAGTGGACACAGAAGCCCATAGACTCTAAGTTTGTACTTTGTTAGTCAGCCATAAAGGATTCACAACTGGCTAAAAAGAGCTTGATTATTTTTGGTAACCAAATGCGCTAGTCTAATAGAGGTTTGTATTAGTTACCACCTGCTTGACTTGTCATCTGTACGAGTATAAAGACAGTAAGGTTGTTAACATAAATGTTATGACAATGTTAGAACTAAGTTCGCTTGGCTAGCCCAACATGAACTTAGAACAATCTCCACCACCAGCCAAACCGAACACGTTGTGTAGTACCTTGCTGGGAATCAAACTCCAGAGCTCTGGGTCTGACACTAAGCCAAGAAACCAAAGGCAGTATAAAACAAAAAAAAACGACGGGTTGCACTCCGGGAGTGCCGGCAGAAGTGAAAACTTGAATATTAACGTTGTGCATTTTTGATATTTTGGAATGGTACGAATTGCTTCAATTATCAGTATATATATATATATATATATATATATATATATATATATATATATATATATATATATATATATATATATGTATATATCATAAAAGTACTATCATTTATGTTGTAGAATACAATATTTATTTATTGCGCTATCGTACACAAAAATGACAATTTATATTACATTAAAAAGTTTATCTCTCAGAAAAATCAACACTGATGCACTTTGTTCAATTTCCATATTTTAAACACTTTATAAACACGAATTTTACGAATACACAGCAGTATGGCCACTACACAGACGGTCGAGCCATCAGCTGTCACCATCCATGGATGCGCGTGGCACGCTGTAACATAAACACACACGAACATTCGCGCAAGCGCCCTGCGCCGCCTAAACGAAACAGCAGGCATACATTTTCGCCGCGCCGTAGAAAGAGAGGGGGAAACTTCCTCTCCTACGCCGCGCCGGCTGTCTACTCTCCATCCGTCTTACGAATTTTCGATCAGGTCACGTGTACTGACGCGAAATTAACATTTTTTACCCATTACAAAAAAAGTGTACAACGCCGCTGAAGAAGTTTTCACTTCAAAAATACCTCGTATTATCTCATAATGCTAGAAGCTAACTATAATAATGCAAGCTTGGATCTCAAGAGAGCTTTCGAACTGATGAAAAGTACGTCTGAATGAAGAGCTTCTTATAGCCTCATATTGAGGAAGCCTGTGTGTTTTATAAATATCGGAAAACTGCAATCTGCACTACAGGAAGCAGGTCAAAGGCTATAGTCGCAAAGTTTCATTAAAGCCAATTAAATTATATTAAGCTTTTTAAATCTTTTAGATTAATAGGGATGGAAACATCTTTCTTCGTTAAAGTATGTTGTCGTTCATTCAATATAAAGATTGCTGTTATTGGTTGAAAATGGCCTTTACAGCGTCAACAGTTGAAAACAAAAAGCAATGAACACTTGCACTATTATATATTCTGTGGCTTAACTTCCAATTGCTTATCTATGTCGTAGCCATATCGTAGATTTGCTCACTTCACGAAATGCTCGAGAATTTCATGAAATGTTTCACTGTCTATAAATATTGGCGACATCATTATGTGGTTTGGGCAGATCAATGATAAGAAATCGTTTCTCGATATGGGCAACTGAACGCGCGGCTACTTCATGAAATGGTCAAACTTTAGTGATCATATTGTAAAATATTTACATTACCCACCGTTGGAGGCGTTGATATCGTTTACTTTTTGCGTCGATACGATCGATATGTACAATCTTATGCCGCTCCCCCTTTCCGTGACTGCGCTCCCCCCATCCGTGACTGGCCCTCGCTACGCTACGCTTCGCTCGGGAAAACAAAAATGTAACGTATCCTAACCAACAGTAAGGATTTCCTACATTAATAACATGGCCAAACGTAGAACGGCATATCATCAAACGTTGACGTTTTAACGATATGATCAGTTTAAGCTGGGCATATCATGAAATACAACCATTTCATGAAATGGTCGATGAAGTGCTCAATTTAAAGACCCGGCCACGACATCTATACTATGAAAAAAGAGGTAGGTAACGTTTGTGATTTTGTTAGATTGTTTGTTTGTCAGGTCTAATCTCTGGAACTATTGGCCAATTCCAAAAATTCTTTCACCGATGGAATGATACATATCAAAAGAGTTTTGGTTTTAAAATCTTTAATCCACACGGACGAAGTCATGGGTAAAGTTCTAGTTTTATATATTTTAAATTTTTTTTTGCTTAAATGATGTATCCTGAGTTTCACCGTTTTTGAGAGAGAGAGTCTTGAAGGCATCGACCGCATAAAGAAAGGTTTTAAACCTACTTCTTAAAGATAAACTGACCATTCCGTGTTCTCAAAGTTAAGACAATAACTAAATAATTTAGAGAAAATCCACTTTTGGAGCAGGTGTATCGCGGCGGAAAGTCGACAGGTGTAAAGCATTTTATACGCCTTACGCGGATGGCATAAAGCTGTTAATGCAGTAACATTTAATGGCTTTTGTCTCGCGCTAGTGATGGGACAGGTTTGCTTTTAAGACGATATTACAGAGTATCATAAAAATCCCACTGCTAGTCAAAACAATTCCAACTCTAAATCTCTTCAATGTTTCTTAGTTTTTAACATGTTTTAAGTAATGATAATCTTGACAGTAGTTAATCGTAAGAATCGTATGTTGTTGAGGCCCAAAAAGCAAAAATATGGGCAATACTGCCTCCAGAATTCCTATGTCAAATTGATCATATTGGATGGCCTAAACTGAACTGTGGGATATTTATATGCTGATGATGTTAAAAAGAACTTAAGGCGAATATAAACGTTCAATTTGGTTACTAGCAGGTCCATGTTGTCATGCTTAGTTCTACGCAAAGTTGTGACAAGCAACTCCCCGAATTGTGAGCCAGCTGGTGCGTGAAAGCGGTTTACGTGAGATTCGATGGCGGTGATACGGGGATTCACAGACGGAACAATCAATGCGACTAATGAGTTACGCAACTTTGCTTAGCACGTACTTACTACGTACGTGTGTGTTACATGAAACACATTTTTAATGTGTTGCATGTGTGTAGTGTATACCTATGTGTTTAGTGTAAACCAAGCGCATCCTTCCTTCCTTCCTTTCAGCATAGTGATGTCCACTGCTAGACATATTATGGCTCTCCAATTTTTCTCCATATGTGCGGTCTGTGGCCTTACTGATCCAGGTCGGGCCTGCTAACATTTTAATATCATCAGACCATCTAGCCTGGTCTGCCAACACTTCTGCTTCCTATTCGGGGTCTCCACGCCAGAACTCCCTCGCTCCATCTACCGTCGTCCCTGCAAGAAATGTTCCCCGCCAATTGCCATTTTTGTTGCGCTACCCGTTTTCCGAAGTCTGTTACCTTGGTGCGTTGGCGTATGGTGGTATTGCGTAAAAACCAAGCGAACCAAGCGCATCGCCTACTAGATCTCCATCTTCTTCAAAGGACACGTGGCGCGGGACCGTAGTGACAGCAGTGCTCGACACTTTAAGTCCATTGTTCAACACCAGACACCAGTTCTTATCGCCAAAAATAATATAGAACTTCATTTCTTTTACACAGAACTTCTACTTCAGAACCTCACACGCTAAGCGGGTGCGCTTGTTACCGTGCTTGTTCCACGGCTCACCGTCTGCTTACCACTGCTTCGGCTGCTTACCATCAGGCAGGATGTGGTCACTATGACGAGTCAATATAAAAAATAAAATATGAATGTCAGTTAGGACGCCGCGCCGGTACTCTGTATTCAATTGTTGTTAAGTCAAAAAAGTGACAATTATTGGTTCCGATCGAACACAATCGAACTCTAGATTTCCATATTTTTCAAGGGACTCACTCAACGCCTTCTACTTTTTCATCTTTTTCATGGGAGCCAAGTGGTGCGTGGCCTAGGTATTTGATTGCCATTTTCATCAAGCTTATTGTTCTTCGCGCAATCTACTTAATTTAAAAATATGGGCAATACTGCCTCTAGAATTCCTATGTAAAATTGATCGTATTGGATGGCCTTACTTAACTGAACTGGGACATTTACATGCTGATTGATGATTGATGATGATGGTGATGATGTTAAAAAGAACCTAAGGCGTTTAACAATTTTAAGTTGAAGTAACATTAATTTATGAATATGTGTACCTATTTCCACATTTTACGCAAATTTTGTTGCGATTTATTTACAAGTTACGTAAAAAAGCATTAAAAATTTCCACGAGCGGGAATCGAACCCTGGCTTTTGGCTACCTGGTAAGTACCGGCTCAGGCACACTCAACTTTTTAATCTGTCTACTATACAGTACCGGAGTTTATTGTTAAACAAATTTACGCATACATTTTAGGCAAATTATACCACGTATACGTATATAAAAAAATACTTTTAAATTTTTCATGGCGGCTCGCGGCGCCCGACAGCTCGTAAACATTTTGTTATATATTTTTTCACCAAACGTGCACAAAGTGGTTACATTCACAGGGCAAATACACTTTGAATATTTTATAAGTCATAAAAACTTCGGATTCGTATAATAATAAGAAAGGTATAAAATGTAGTGTTTTTTTTATTCACGCTAATAGCTTTCATGTTAAAGAATATATTTCTAGTCTAACCTCAAATAATTATGAATTTAATAAGGAACAATTAAAAACAACTAAGTAACATAGGTAAAAGGAAATAAAACATTAAGAAAATTTGCGCTCGTAATCGAACAGCTTAATCCAATAGATATCCCATATAAAAATAAAAAAAAAATCATTTAATGAGCCAATTTTTATGAATCTATCTCTACTTGAATACAGAGACATAGGGATTGTAGATAAACGTTTATTTAATTAAATTTACGTGATTTCATTTTAATTAATAATATCAAAAAAAGATGTTTATGGAATTAATGTTATTATCCCATCTTCGTCATTTCATTCAATTTATTAAATTGCGTGATACGGAACGTACATGTTCAAATCGTTCACTACCGGGTTCTCACTCAAATAAAACACTTACAATTAACACTAACTGGTATATATTCTTCAAACACAACCTAACAATGAAAATCGCTCAAGGCCTATAAGGTTAGTTCGGATAACAACTCAATAGCGCGATTCAAATGATTGTAAATCAACGCCATCTAGCGTGGTGAAGGAGAATTAAACAAAGCTACTTTAACATACACGTTAATAAAATCATAAACACATAAATGCAGAACATTATGTTCTTCTATAATTAACTATGCTCAAAAATACTGAATATGGATTTGACAGGTACACATTCATGGAAATAATGAGTACAGCGTACCTACAACCTTTCCAACGCCATGCACACTTCAAGTTACCCGCAAGCGATATGTGCTGCTAACCGCTAAAATGATCAATTAGTACCACTGTCGCAATCTTTGTTAATGTGTGGTTTAATCGCCTTACCCTAATTGTTTATAAATTTATTACTTTTGTAACAAATTAAAAAAGGCTTTTACATTAATCGCACAGATTCCCACATGTTGCCCAGAAGTTTCATAACAATATAACTTTGCGACTAAGCTGTAAAATATTCACCAAACATAATTGAGTTCAGAAATTGCTGAACAATTGTCGTGAAATCATGAGAGTCAGAACCTGCGCCGCGGAAACTTTTCCATACCCCTGCCTTTGGTGACACACGGGCGGAACAGTTGGTCGAGCATCGCAGCGTTTTTTCGCTGATTGATTATTTTGATACCTTGGTATATTGTTATATTAGACAGCACGTATGGTGAAACCAAATATAAAAGTTATATGACAAAGTCGACTAGAAGCTCAATGGTGCATAGAAGTTTTACCGGTAAGAGCTAAAATTTTACAATCTTATTAGCACCAGCCCCTTTCGTCACCGTCATGTGTAAACACAATTTATCATATTTTATGTACCTACTAAGTCAATACGTTATAAAAATTTGGCAGACGTAAAACAAGTACTGCCACCAATTAGAACCAGTTAATAAACCACCTATATGTATGTACCTTTGCGCGTAAATCGAATACGGGCATCGCAGGTCTTTTATTAGTCTTTTATTATTTATTAGTTTTTTATTGGTCTGTTATTATTTAGGCGGGCAGGCGCCCGGTCTGCGAGTGCTGAGGTTAAGCAACTTTCGCAAAGGCCGGTCACCGGATGGGTCACCAAAAATTTGTCATCACAAGCTCCTCCGTGATTTGGAAGGCACGTAAAGCCGTTGGTCCCGGCTGCATTAGCAGTCGTTATCAATCACAAATCCGCCCTGGGCCCGTGTGGTGGTTTATGGTCCGTTCTCCCTATCCGTTCATAAGGAAAGCTCGTGCAGCAGTGGGGACATAAGATGAGCTGATGATGATGATGATATAAATATTCAATAGGTTTTGAGCTTGTCGCTTCGATAACAAGTATTTTATTATCCTATACAAATATAATACCGCAAAAACGCGCGCGGTTATTGACGCCACCATGACGCCACCACACCCGTATGTCTCCAGACCGCCTGTGTCTTGAAGCTGTTAAATAATGCTCCTTTGTAATCGAGTTGACGTTCCATCCCTCACCACGGCGACCCGCGGCGTTCGTTATTAATCGGTCCTTACTCAGGAAATTATATCGTGTTTATCACGATCGGTAGTGGCGGTCCTAAGGAAAACTCCAATAATAAGAGAAAAAATAAATGGTCGTGTCGGCAACACACTCCGTTCTATTTAAAGGCGCGATACTCCCAAAAGATTTAAGATATATACACGTGCTCATTGGTAGCACGAGCATGCTGCTATTGTGTAGCTTGCCCGTTTGATTCTGAAGAGACGTTGGCGTCTTTGTTTTTATTCCACGGTGGGGAAGGGCTTGGCTTTTACTTATGATAAGTAAGTAAAATTAAATAGTCTCTATACGGCCCACTGCTGAACAAAGGCCTCCATCAATAAAATTAGGGATCACACACCCGGGCGTTGCCCGACTAGAAATTGAACCCAGAACCTTGCGGTTATCACTGGGCCACCGTGTAGCCATAATAAAACACACCTTCATTTTAGTAGATTTCATAAGACCTTGGTGAAAGAGCATTTTAACCGTAATCCTCAACTACTGAGGAATTGACAATCATATTCCTAGCTGCCAGAACACGACAATGCTACTAACATTTTCGTTGTGGCGACATGCTAGCATAAGACGATGATAGTTAGTTAGCCAGGCGGAGAAAATAAGCCCTATCACCAACTAAACTATAGCCCCCGGACGGAAAAAGAACCAAAAATCTCTAGCTCTATGACGGGAAAGTTGCACTCAAAACTGATTTGGCTCTGACAACATGTAGATTCCCCTGACCATCTCTTCCACCCCACATACCCAGTAAAAACGCTTCCTCCGCCCGCATGCATAACTGGAATCGAGCCAAAGACCTCTGTGCCTGACTGCTGGTTTTAACCACTACACCGCGTATATGGTTGTCTCTTGTTGTTGACGGTGTAGGAAAACCTACGCCTCCTCTTAATTCTTTCAATTTAATATATTGCGGAGTCTAACAAAACAAAAAAACTAATAGCCTTATCTGATGAGTGCGGATCAGGACTACACTGTTCAAGGCTTTATTGTGTCGCCGCCTGTTGATCCTGGTAGCAGGAGCCGTAGTGGCGGAAACAATTGGTAGGATTGTCTCGTCATTAAGTCTCTATTGCATTGGCAGTAGGGCAGTGGCACCAGCTAGTGTTGGACACCATTTTCGTCGCCAAAAACTAACATAGATTTTCATTTCATTTTTACGAGATGACAACTAGGAAGTAGGTTGTCATTCTTCAATTTTGTTGCTAGCCCCTTTTTTAACCGACTTCAAAAAGGAGGAGGCTATCAATTCGGTTGTACACCTATATGTTTGTTTTGAAATAATAAAAAAATTTTTTTTTTGATTGTATGTTTGCGCATATTCCCGTCATCTATGCACCGATTTGAATGTTATTTTTAAATATCGTTTAAAAATGAAAAAAATGTCAAGCACTTAAAAGCAACACTTAAAAGCTCTCGTGACCCGAGAGATACCGATCACAGATTTTGGCAACGCTTTATTTCAAATATATGCCCTATTTTACCTTATTTTTTATTAATTCAAAACAACAAACGGTAATAAAATATGGCTTATGCAGTTAGCGCATAAACTTACTAATTTTGTAATCACTACCGAGTAACGACTCACAAGAGATTATTATTCTTTAAATTCTTTTTATATTTAAAATCGCGAACGGCACAAATACGCAAACCTAGGTCGAAATTATTTATTTGTTCCGTTTGCGGTGGAAACAATAGGTCCATGGGGGCCGAAGGTAAAGAGCTAAGTGCTCGCCTTATTGAGGCCTCCGGTGACAAGAAGGCTGGCAGCTACCTCTGCCAACGCATTAGTTTGGCAATCCAGAGGGGCAATGTTGCCAGCATTCTTGGGACCGTTCCCATGAGCCCACAATTGGAGGACATCTTTTATTTATAGGTCTTTAGTTTTTAATTTTCTAATTATTTTTCTGTGGTTTTTTCAATTTAATTTATGTAAGTACGAGTACATCAATATTGTTTGCTTCCTATAGAAAACGATACTTACCTGAAGTTACATTATATCCACGACGAGGATATATTATTTTATGGTGTTTTACTAAGGAAGTAATTAATAATTTTCTACGATAACAAAGTTCCTACGATAAATTAATTAACCAATTATAAGATTATGCGTCTATTTTGAGACGCGATCTTTTCTATCACTCTTTTTGATTTGGGTCGTTAGTGATAGCAGATTGTTAATTACTATGACGGATTGTAGGTTGCCATTCTCCCTAATGAACTGTGTAGGTAAAAGATGATTAAAAGAAGCTCTTCTTTTTACAAATTATTAATATATATACATATACGTACGTACGTACAAAGTATTTGTTTTTGTATTCTGTATCGTATTTATAAACATGAGAGAATTCCTATTTAATAAGTTTTGTTTACGGGTGAGCCCGGTTTCCTCAACTTCTGAGGCACTGGCTATCTTATTTCTGATTGCAGGAACACAACAACGCTACTAACAACATATTTAAATAAGACGATGGTAGCTGATCAGGCAGACAAAAAGGCCTTACCACCAACGAAACCGCGTTCACAAACATGTACTGGGAATCGAACCCGAGACCTCTAGGTCTGAGATCTAAGAGGCGGTTTAAATATGAATCAAACAACTACGGCCTACTTCTAGATGATAATCTAACATGGAAACCTCACTTACAAAAGATAAAATCCAAACTATCATCTATCACAGGTACCTTAAGGGGTACGCCACCGTGTCTGCCGCATCAGATTCGTTATCTGATTTACAATTCCCTTGTAAAACCCCATATAGACTATTTAATTGAAATTTGGGGTTCCTCCGCAAAAAGTAATGTGAACGCAATACAAAGAGCTCAAAATAAAATTTAAATATTTAACACCAACAAAGACAGTATATAAAGAAACTAAACTTGTATATATCAATCAGTCGTACGTCTACTTTACATGCATTTTAATTCGCAAAATAATAACTAAAGATATTCACACCCAAATAAGTTTCACTAAAAAGAGACAAATTCAAAAAATTAAACTAAGAAACGCAAATGACATTGTGCTACGTGCGCCAAGAACGAACTATGGTAAAAAAACCTCATGTTTGAAGGAGCAAAATTATATAATAAGCTCCCACAAGACATCAAAGAATGTCAGACCATGACAAGTTACAAAAAATTGCTAAAATATCATATAATAAAGTTTTATACATAACCCATGTACATAACATTTCTTCATGTTTCTACATATTTTTTTTGTTTTGCTACTCTATATACCTAATCCTACTAAAACTAAAAAACAAACAAATAATTAAAAATTAAAGATCAAGTCCTTACATAAATTAAATTAAATTTTTAAAACTAACTATTCCTTTAATTCAACTGAAACTAAACACAAAAACACAATGTTGAAAAAATTTCCACGAGCAGGATTTGAACCTGCACCAAAGGTTTTTTTTAACATTGTGTTTTTGTAATTTGTTTCGCTACAAAATTTGCGTTAAAATTATATAAACAAAACAAAAACGTTTTATAAATAGCTTGCCTACTTCTTAACTGATCTTTAGTATTTGTAAAAATATTATGATCGGGTGATAATGACGGTAGTTGTTGACATTGAATGGGTGCCTTTGGCTTTCAAAGTAAAAAGTAAATAGTGTTGAATAATTTCGGCGGGCTGGTCAGAACCACGATAGCTCAATGGGAAGAGCACCTGACCCGGTATGTCAGAAGGGTGCAGGTTCAAATCCTGCTCGTGGAAATTTTTTCAATATTGTGTTTTTGTAATTTGTTTCGCAACAAAATTTGCGTTAAAATTATATAAACAAAACAAAAACATTTTATGAAACTAAATACTTCTTAAACAATAAAAATGAAGCCCCTTCTAGTAAAGCAGTGAGCGTAGTTGGGACGTATATCTTTGATCGCTGTTTCATTTGGTTCGCAGTACATTTACGCCGGACGCTGTGACTGTCTGATTTTTATTTTTCTACCCCCGACTTCTGCGCTTCTCCGATAATGTTTTTCTATTAATTTTTATGTTCTCATGATAAGCGAATTGTTGTAATTCTTAATGAGAATAAAGATCGAACCTTAAACCTTAACTATGAAACAGGACTTTTAAAAGTATAAGTATATGTATACGTAGTTAACAGCCTATAACAGTCCCACTGCTGGGCAAAGGCCTCCATCATTGAAATGAAGTTATCGCTACAATTGATGGGATAATCACCACGCTTGACAAATACGGGTTGGTGATCACAAACCCGGGCTATACATCGAAAAATCCGAAATACATTTTGCCCGACCTGGGAAATAGAAACCGGGGACCTTCAGGTATCGGGCCGAGGCGTTCAATATTTATCGATATGTATACAATCTTCTAATTTATTTCAAAATTATCTACGTTGTATATAGTGTAGCGTTAAATCGCCGCTACTAGTTTGTCGCCTTATGGCGCTCTTTATTTTTCTTCATATTATTATATTGAGGCTAAAATAGTTGGTAGCGTAGTTTTTTTTGTGTATTCTGACCTAAGGTGTTCGAACCTCTGTGGTTGTTTCCTGGCAGCTAATTTTTATGGTTACAACGTCAATTTTTGAATTTTAAATTATGTTTTCCCTTTTGCGTTGTCAACGCCAGATTTTTTCAGTTTCAACATCCATTTTTCTGATTGCGGCTCAAAAAGTTATTGTCTTTTAATTTTATCTGATATTCAGTTAAGTTTAGCTCGCTGCATAAGGTGCAGCGCAGACGACCGACTATCCGTGGCGCACTTTTTGTCTGTGAAAATAGAACCTATGCAATTATTTATATGCAGTGACACATACGACTCGCAAAAAGTCCGGCGCACAAAAAGTCCGTGTAATTCTGGCAGACCGTGCCGCGCCATGCCGCACAAAAAGTGCGCGAAAAGAATAGAACCTTTGCTTCAACGCGCGCTAACGCAGACGGCGCACACTTTAGTCTGCAATCTGTACTCGTTAGTGGTGGGCGTAACGTACGCGGTATAATACCATGGCGCTAGAGATTGATGAATCGATGTTAATACAAGAAATACAAAACAGACCAGCAATTTATGATACTTCTAAGCCAGAATATCATGATAGACATTAAACTGGTTCTTAAAATGAACATGGAGAAGACAAAAGTTATGACTCTGCCCTCTGGACTCTGGACTCTGGACTCTGCCCTTGCAGTTGTGGACGATTATGTTTACCTGAACAAACGGTCAAATGGCATGGGCAGGGCACATTGCTCGCAGGACTGATGGCCACTGGGGCGGAATAGTCCTTGAGTGGCGACCACGTACCGGAAAGCGCAGTGTGGGCAGGCCTCCAACAAGGTGGACCGACGATCTGGTGAAGGTCGCTGGAAGCCACTGGTTGCGAGCAGCACAAAACCGGTCGCTGTGGAGATCCTTGGGGAAGGCTTTTGTCCAGCAGTTGACGTCTTTTGGCTGAGATGATGATGATGATGATGATGATGTATTAATAGACATTTTATAAAATTTTAAAAATTTGTCCGGATTTGTTTCAGAATTGAATGTTTAATATGGAAGTGTCCTTTTAGTAATCTTTTCGAAAGTATAGGATGTACCCAAAATTCTTTATTTCTTCTTCTTTTTCTGTACTTCAACTATAAAATAATACATCGCGATCTCTGGATATCCATAGCGTGTACGTCCCTATAGTTCTACCGACAGAATGATCCATGATGTACGTCGTGTGCTTTGTCTGTGAAAAATCCGCGACGGACTTTATGCGCGTTAAGTGAGCCGCAGACTCGATCGCACAAAAAGTCTGTCGTCTGCGCTGCACCTAAAGCTCATCGTACGTTTTTGCTGTTAACGTTTGCGGTAATTTTCGGGGCGGCTGTGGGATGCAGCCTTGTTACCTAAATTTTAAAAGCCAGGAGGACACCAGTTGTACTCTAACGACCCGCCTGTACGTACGGCGACCAGAAGGTCGAGATTAGGCAACCACGACGCCTGCACTCCTGCTCGACCTTGCCGCTCGCAGAGCGTCCGGAATACCCTATCATCGGAGTTCAGGCAACCCTAATTTAAAACCGGGCCGATTTCGATGATACGTGGTCGGCCTTTTAGTTATTTTTGTTTATTCTTACTTTTATTTTTACTGTTTAACTTTGTTGTTATTTTTTTTAGTCTGTGCTTGGTTCATTTTGATTTCACTGGTAATTGGTTTAATTAACAGTGAAAGCCCTAAATTCTAAAACCCCTTTTGTCGGGCTCTGCAAGTAATAGCACGTTTGTTAGATACTCCGGCCTTCAATCCCATTTATTCATTTCATGCCCATCTATTTCACCCATCCGTGCCGAATTTAAAATCCGTGCATTTCGCCGATATTTTATTTATTTGCGCATCAAAATTAAATAACCAAGAGGATTCGATAAACCTTTATATTCCGTGGTGTCATTGAGCCATCTTTAAATTTAATGTGTTTTCGTGTTTATTTGTTTTTTAATTGTGTTATTTTTCTCTTGTTCTCTTCTCCCTTTATTTTGTAACATTCAAATTATTTTTAATGAATAAATTTTAACGTGTATAAGTAAAATGAAGTAAAATGTTGTGTTTTTATTTTATTTTCATATCTATTTCACTACAATAGCTATTATGTAAAAAGTTGAATATAAGAGTGATATACAGCCAGTACCTCCGAGGTTAACGGTTCCGGGGGAAGTGTACTTTATCATTACTAACGCCTCTCCGATGTGGAATGAAGAAAAGACTAATAACAAAGTTCCTACGATATTAGACCTTGGTACGAGTAACTGAAATGGCCGGCTAAACCGTATTAGGTGTATAAAAATTACATTGTACCGGATTAGAAGCCCTGTACAGTATTTCGTTAAAGCCTACGGGATTTTCAAGGATAACAGTAGGGTTGTCAAATGCGAAGTACTTATTAAAAAACAAAATATATTTAAAAACAAGTTTTTATTGTGGTCCAGAGCGATTAAAAAGTTGGTGTTCTGACATAAGTAAGTAACCTAGTCAGATCTTTGGTGGTTGAAGATACCTGGTGAACAACGCTTTAACCTTCCGCCTCATCTTTGCCTACCATAATTATGGATGACAATCGTGGTCGTGGCCTGGTTTTTACAATATACCCACAGACCTTAAGGTGAGTCCACATTAAGTAACATGTTATATACCATGTTATTCACATTATATTTTTATTGACACTTATCATCCAAACTAATATGGGCCGGGAAATCAAACCAGGAACTGTTTTGAATCGTATATTGAAGAAAACACTTAGTTTTTTACAAAGAAATATTCTGGAGCGCACTCGCATCGTTTTTTCAGCCGGAACTCGGAACCTCTTTTCAATCGCCATTCGTCCCCTCTCTCGCTCGCACGTCTTCCTTCTCATTCACTCACACTCGGATACACCATACTTACAAACTCATTAAACCTTTCATACGTTCCGATACATACTATTCCCACACTAATTAAACATGCTACATAACTATGCTTTATATACTTCGATCTATTATGTACTAGATTCCTGATGAGCGCTTGAAAATGGTACGCGACTTTGGTGCCATGAAGTCACAATGGCGTTTGTGGCAATGCTAGTAAATGGTAAGTAAAAATGTTTTGGGACCTTAGTTAATCTTTATTTTCACAGTAAGCTGAAGTTGTTTATGCTATCCAATGTTTTTACAGATATTATTATTCAAATTTTAATGTATAGGTATGAGCAAACAGGACCACTTTCGAGATGCATTTTTGTTCCGGGTCCTTTATCTAGTACATTATTGATCGAAATCTATATAACATGTTTTATCATATAGTGTGGACTCACCTTATATCAAAATCAGGCAACCGACACACTTTTGAGACGATGTTGTAGCAAACTTGAAGCCCAGCCCCCTGACTATGAGCTCTTATAGCAGTGTTATTGCAGTTGTGGAAAAGAGACGCAAATATATCGCGTCTCGTTTTCACAACTGCAATAATACTGCTATAAGAGCTCGTGGTTACCCCCCAGGATAACTGCAGCGTCAATGAGCTCTTAAAAAGCGTGATTTGGGCCAAAACTAAAGCGAAAGCGGAGATTCGAGAAAGTTTCTTGCTGTCCTATTTTCTGAGAGCTCTCGCAGTTTAGTTACTAAAGTTCACTTATATCGCCAGGAGCTGTTAGAGTGCAACTTGGTTTCGGCTTAGCGAAGTTCACGTGAGGAAAGTTAAAGTTCCATCCACACTCTCATTACTATTCTCCTATAAGTTTTTACCACATTGGAACCAGACACGGTACCTTTCGAGAGTGCGTTTCTACAGTTTGTTGATGAATTTATTTATTATTTCAATTAACATGCCTGCTAAAAGTTTGGTCCAACACACAGACACATCATACAATTAGAGATAACTTTACAAAGTACGACAAATTCATATCATGATAGTTAAATGAAAACATTTAAAAAATGTGATAAATGTCAAGAAAGAATAATAAAATAATAAATAGGTCAAATTTAAATTTGGCAATAATAATCTTTTGCTTTTGTGATTGCTGGTAGACACTATAAATTTTCTAACATAAATTTTTACTTTTTATTTTCAAGTGCTAATTGCTGCACTGAAGCTAAATTAAATACTTATAAAACTTTATAAAATACAGTGAAAAAATTAAACGCCCACCCGACACAGCCAGGAATCGAACCTGGGTCTTCCGCAATCCGGGCGGCTGCACTGACCGCTATGCTACCGGGAAGGCTGAGGTAAGCGCTGAATTTTGTCACTGCTCAAAAACATTAAAAAGCAGGATTGTGGAAGACCCAGGTTCGATTCCTGGCTGGGTCGGGTGGGCGTTTAATTTTTTCACTGTATTTTATAAAATTTTATAAATATTTTCTAACATAGTAAAGAATTAATTACCTAAGTAAAAAATTAATTACCATTACGATTCTGTTTCCTGCTACTAGTTAATTTTAAACGGGTACGTCCTTTTTTATGGTTTTATTCCGCTACGGTAAAGCGTTTGGCCTTCAACTCACCTAATAGTAAATGTTGCTGCTGTTAAGGGACTGCACTTGGAATCCTTGGAATCCACACACACCCGAAATCCTCAACCTTCGTGGAATTGGCTGCTTAACCTCTACCTGTCGGAACACAACATATTGTTGTCAAGGCAACAGTCTTAGATAAGAGGGTGATAGCTCACCAGGAGGATCGCACCTCCTAAAGATAGCCTACCAGCACACGTTTTCCCTCCTTCCTATGATATGGGCATCTTCAAACATTTGTCATTCATCATTTGCTGTGCTTAATATAAAAAATTAACAATTCTGACATAAAACCAATCTAATTAGGTACAATAAATACTCATGGGGATATTAAAATAAGATCCAATGTAGGCTTTAACTCAGAAATTCAAAGTTTTTTTTTGGAAAACTTAACTTCTGTTTTAGTCAATGTTTTTGAAAGTGCCAACCCCATGCACAGCCCACTACGGATTTCGATACTCCAACGGCCAATGAGTTCCTATATCCAATGATAGCGGCTTTACAAAGATGTCTGCCGTAAGCGTTGGATCCTATTTGAACAGTCGTCTCCTCGCGTGCATGTGATCTCATATCAGTTCGTAGTGGATTTGTGGCGATACGCTATAAGCTATATGATACGATGACTTGTTTTATATCGTAGGAGAACTTACTGTAGTTGGAAATGAAACAGGTTTTACGAATTTATTTCACGTTATTTTAGATACTATTTTATTCGGAGTTTGCACAATATTTCCAGGTATTGCAGTCAATAGGGGTCAGACAGAGACGGCTGAGAGGCAATTTGCCGGTGAGTCTGTGTGTCTTGTAAGGGATTCAAATCTTCTTCGCCTTCCTGCCCTGGTCCCATGGGTGGTTCCCATGTTTCTTCCACGTTCATTATATTGCTAAGGTTATGGCAAAGTATATACGGCCGGCAGACCGTCTCCCTGACATCAACCACAAAATTAGGAGACAATAGAAGACCTTCTCACGGTCACGGAATCTCGGAACAGCTTGGAACCGTCCGATTCCGTGTCCATGAGAGGTTGTCTATGTGTGCGTTGCTTCAGCGTGTACAAACACGAAGTATGAAGCAGCATATTTTGTTAAACGGGTAGCGCAACTGAAATGGCAATGGGCGGGGCACATTTCTCACAGGGACGACGGTAGATGGAGCGAGAGAGTTCTGGCGTGGAGACCCCGAACAGGAACAAGTGTTGGCAGACCACCGGCCAGATGGTCTGATGCTATTAAAATATCAGCAGGCCCGACCTGGATCAGAAAGGCCACAGACCGCACGATGTGGAGAAAAATTGGAGAGGTATACGTACAGCCATCACTTTGCTGAAAGGAAGGTAAGAAATATATTTGGTGCATCAATCCTCCTTGGAAATTCTATTGCTGGTTTACCCGCCACCGCGCGGGTTTGCCAGGGTGCTTTTCGATTTGCACGAGTTGCCGCAACGACACCTACGGGAAGTGATGGGTTGGTGCATTTCTTTGCGTACGACACCACGCGGAACAAAGAAAGGGATTCAAATAGTCAGTTCAAAATAAAATGCAAAGCAAAAGTGAGTTGATATGAAAAGTTTCGATATCGTGGCAGGTTCTGGAGGCTAACAGATACTGAGAGACAGTTTTAATGTGATCACGGACCTTGCAAAAGGTTTGAGAAAAACAGTATGAAGTGTTTCATTTTAATACATAGAGTTTGCATCATTACCATCGTCGTCATCACCAGCCCACTTTATGTTCCCACTGCTGGGGCACGAGCCTTCCTTCTGAATAAAGAGAAGGCCCAGTGCGCATTGGTGGTTGTTAATGACTCTGCCAAAATAGCTTAACCTTAACCACTGCGCCATCGTGCTCCACATAGACTTTATGAATTATTATTGGGGTCTTATCAATTTATTTTTATTATTTTTATTTTTGCTGTCACAATGCTCCCGCGCCCGGTCTGCGAGTACTGAGGTTAAGCAACTTTCGCAAAGGCCGGTAATCGGATGGGTGACGGGTATTATCTCGAGCTCCTCCGTGCTTCGGTAGGCACGTAAAGCCGTTGGTCCCGGCTGCATTAGTAGTCGTTAACAACCACCAATCCGCACTGGGCCCGCGTAGTGGTTTATGGCCCGTTCTCCCTATCCACTCATAGGGAAGGCTCGTGCCCCAGCAGTGGTGATAAAAAAAATATGAGCTGATGCTGATGATTCACAATGCTGTGTGTTGTTACAAGATAAAATTTTACTTTATAGCTCAGCGGTCAGATATTTGAACCTGAAATCTAAGGTGGGTTCGATTCCCACTCGAGATGTTATGACTGGTTGATTTTTTCTAATTTATGTCTGACTGATATAATGGCTCATTATCAACTGTGGTCAATTAGATACTCGTGACCGTACCCAGAAGCCTTTTGGAGTCATTAAGATATCAAAGTCAAATTAGCCAAAAAAAATCTGTGTCCCTTACCAGGCTATAAGAACTCAGGAACGGGCTATCTTATCTCTTACCTATCGTAACATAACAATGCTCCACTAACATCATTGTTATTATGACAGCCTTAGATAAGATGGTGGCATTAAGGCAGGTGGATATAATATAAGCTACTTCATTGCAGGTCACCAAACCGAGAACTACTTATATAATGTGCCCCGTAAAAAACTTCTTAAAAAATCAATTGGTATAATACACTGAAAGTTCACGCATTAATTATGTAAAATTTAAAAATTTCCGTCCGATTCTATAGTCTAATAGTAATAGCACCAGACCCAGATGTCCCGGGCACACTCATGTGTCCCAGGTTCGATTTTCATAGAAAAATTTCATAATTATATGTACTTACATGTCTTTTAAAATAGCTCGAATGTAAACAAAAATAATTATCTTTTTAATTGAAATAAACTTTTAAAATCAACAGCTTCGTTAACTCTACAGCGGAGACCTGTAACGGAAAAGAAGCCGCAAGAAACTCGGCTTTTGTTTGCTAATCTGTATCTCCTAGCCGATTTCAGTAACAGCGGCCGCTTTAATATATGGGTTGCTGTCACTGGTTCTGTTGATCTGCCCTTTTTTTCAGAGTGACTACTATAGTTAATTTTGCTTGCTAATAATGATAACAGCAAAAAACAAAGATAAACCACAAATTGATAATTAAATCGTTGCATCTACCGCCCCGGGGATCACGGCCGTCCGCCGCATCAACAGGCGCTAACAATAACTTTGGTTTTAATTAAAACCGGGACCCTATTCCGCAATCAATTCTATTTCGTCTACGTCAATACCGCTCGATATTACGCCGCGCCCGTGACAATTAGCGATGACGAACTATCGATAGTTGTGTTATCAATAGTTTACTTTGAAAATCAGTCAGGATATCGATAGTACTATCGACAGAATCGATACTATCAATAACGTTTTAAACTAACAAGGTTCAATACCATCATTAGTAACGATAGCTCAAATTGTGGTAGTTCTATTGTCGACTTGCCTCGTATCGATAGTATTGAACCTTGATAGCTAATATATACGTCATTGACAATAACGAGAGTTTTGGACTATTGATAGTTGCGGAAGCCATCAGTATTGCCACATTTATCGTTAGTACCGATAGTCTACCGATATTCTTACTATTGGAATGATGATGATTGAAAATATATGTTCGAAGCATGTACATAATAGACAAATTGACAGACATTTTACAATTTTATATTTGTTTTTAATTAAATAACTATGAACGATACACACACACATCGACAAACGGTACTCTATCGATAGTGCACATCAACCTATCCAAAACTGTTAAATTTTTTCAATACATTTTCAACCATATGCTTATGGAATAAAGTTCAAAGTCTATTGAGGAAATTTGACAGTTTGTTGTAGGTTGATGTGCAGGCGTGTGTACTATCGAACGTCGTCACTAGTGAAGTGACAATACCGCTCGATATTAGGTACGTGACAATCTCGTCACAGAAATCGTTGAACTTAATAGCTTTCGGTGTTCGGTACTTTGATATGTTTAATATTACTTACGTCTCGCGAAATTACTTCTGCGAGTTGTTTCCGCTGAATGAGTAGAATCATTTGCATGTTTCTGTTCCCGTTCCCCTCTTTCAAGACTTCCTTGAATTATAATAATTCATTTGATGTTTTTCATGTTATTCTCAACGTTTGAATAACATCCTTATTTTATTGTATCTACACACTAACTACTTAAGTAATGATCAAGTCGATTTAACTGAGCTACAATGAACACAGCTCTGGTTTATTTCATTATAAATCGCTTTTAATAAATTAAATAAGGTAATATTAACCATTTAACCTTTTGTCTCCGATATTTAAAAATAATTTAATATTGCTTGAAGTGTAGTTATAATTTTGATTTTATTAATAAGCATGGATTTATGTTTTAATTTGTACACCGTTTATGGTATGGCATGGTGAATCTAAAATTTATTATAATAACTTTTTTATACGTGTGCAAGCAAATAAAGTATATTTATCTTTTATCCTTATCTTTACATATATATAGATTTAGATTATATAGAACTCCTGTGTGTGTGTATGGGGGGGGGGGTGTGTATGTGTGTTTGAACTCCACTGTGTGTGGTCAGAATGTAGAATAGAAATAGACGAAAGATTCATATTATTGTTATAACACATTATTTTTAATTATGTTGTATACCACCTACACAGTTAAATTCATTTGTGCTCCTCGTCACGGATCATGACGAAGTAGACAGTGTACTGATGAGCCTATATTAAGTACAAGTTTTAGAAAAAGTAATAAATACTCGACTAGTTAAATTTCTTCATAAATACAATATTTTGTCTCCTTCCCAATTTGGCTTCAGAGTAGAAAAGTCCACACAGAAATTGCTGTAACTTCCTTAAGCTCCTTAGTAACGGAACAACTGGACAAAAAGAACAAATGTTTAACGGTGTTTCTTGACATAAAAAAAGCCTTTGACACCATCTCTATCCCTATCTTTGTTAAAAAGCAGGAAAGAGTTGGAATAAGGGATACTTCATTAACTCTTTTTAAAAGCTACCTCTCTAGCAGGAAGCAAAGAGTCAAATTGGATCAATTTTCCAGTGAGGATGCAGTGGTATCATACGGCGTTCCTCAGGGAAGCGTGTTAGGAACTACTTTGTTCTTAATATATATCAACGATTTATGTAACATAAAAGTCAATAACGCAAAAGTTTTCTCATATGCCGATGATACAGCTATTGTCTTCTCTGGAAAAGCCTGGCAAGATATAAAAATAGTGCTGAAGCAGGCATGGCTCAAATATCTACTTGGTTGAAATGTAATTTACTTTCGCTCAACACATCTAAAACCAACTATGTATGTTTCAGTATTGAGGAAATTTGACAGTTTGTGGTAGTCTGATGTGCCTGTGTACCTACATTACGCGGTATCTAAGTAGTACTCGCATATCTATCTAGCGTATGCTTTGAATTAAAAACGTATCTTTTTGGCTGTCAAATCGAAACAACATGATAGAGTGGAGTGAAAACTAAAAACAGGCCATGAAATAATTAAAAAACCCAACGTTCAGTCATTAAAAATCCAGCCTACCTAGTACAGAAAAAACAAGACATTCCAATCAGGGTACGAAAGAGTTTCTTAGCTGTAGTCTGTAGTGAAAAAGCTGAATGGGCGGGAACCAGCGGGAACAGTTACAGACGTTTCTGTTTGTGTTGACAAAGGCACAATGCGTCGTACAGCCTTGCCCGTCCCAACGGGGCCCATCGAACTATGAACGCGTGTTGCTTTTATTTGGATTCACCTTTAAAGGGGACGTTTTGTTAATGCGGTTTTTTTTAAATGGGATTGCTGATGACCTTCTATAGAATTTATGGTCGAGATATTTAAGGTTCCTCAAGCCGTAGTGATTCGCACGCGTAGGAAGGTCGCTTCCTCAGAGGAGATTTATCGAGGAGCTGGCATCAGCGTATCCCCGTCCTCTACCTACTAGCTACGTCCTTGCTGAGTCTCTTGCCAGTTCTTCTCAGTACAAGGTCTCCCGGCCTGTGTATACTTACGAACCGATGGCATAAAAGCTACTTGTAGCCTAAACTGAATAAATGATTATGAATTTGAATTTTTTTGAATTTTGAAATTTTGATACTCCGATGCGCTCGGATCAGGATCGAGAATTGGGTAAGCTCACTCTCTGTAACAATATTTTAAAGGTATATGGTTCGGAACAAATTAATTACAAAAGCCACCAGACATAGATATACCTAGGCATAATGTGCCATCCTAAACTCAAAGTAGCTCGAGATAAATATCTTTGACAAAATTGTGCAATCATTTTTGTGACTTCAATATTCAATATATTTATTGCAAGAACTATAATATACGGGTTTACTACTTTTCATCGAAAATCAAATGGTGGAACATTAATAGGTCGATGACGAATGGGTGAAAGATGAAATGGTACATTGGTCAATAGATGAATAGTTTGTTTAGTACATGGATCATTAGGCCGAAAGATAATAGGACAATAGTTTATTTGGTCGATAATTCATTTAGTCTAAGAATCATTACGTCTAAAGTCAATAGGTCGATAGTTTATGGTTAATGGATGACTAAATCAACAGTCTGTATAATGATGGATGATATAAGTAAGGCTTATACGCAGCAGGTTCATTGCCTTAAAATAAAAAAAAAATAAAAAAAAATATATAAAATTATAAAAAGTAATAAAATTGGCATGTTATATATGTATTTTTCGTGGAGAATGTTTTTATGGATTTTTTTTATTTTATGCAAATTTTTAGTTATTTCAATTTGACACATTATTTAACTCTGAGGCAGTACAAAGTTCGCAGCGTCAGCTAGTTAATAAATAAATTAAAGGACATCATTGACATCTGACCGTTTAATTTTCGACCTATTGATGCATTTACCAATTGGATGTTGCACTTTTTAAACTGACGACCATATGATTTATGTTCCTTTTGACATGTTAACTTTTCGACATCTGACCATTTAGTTTTCGACGTAATGATGCATTTAAAATTTCAATATTTTACCTTTTTTACTATTGATCAATTGATCAATGTACCTTTTAAACTTTCACCCATTCGTCATCGACCTATTCATGTTCCACCATTTTATTTTCGATGAAAAGTAGTAAACCCATAATATACATAACAAACGATGGTAAAAAAATATAACAGACCAAATTATAGACGATTTGGGGCACGCAATTATAAAAAAAAGAGAAAGTAAGCGTCTTTATATTCTACAGTAAAGATACATTTATGATTTGAACTGAAAAACAAACCGAAACTTTACAAAAACTTTTTAATTTTGTTTTGACTACCAATCTAAGGAAACTTTGTACTTCATAACGAACAACCTTTCCCGACTTACTAAAAGTTTATATAACACGCGCAGCTATAAATAGTTGCGTCAGAAGTTTACCACGAACTAATTAACCCAAGGATAATATACATAACAAAGTTTTTAGGTTCTAACATAAAACTTGTTTGGATTATACCTGTCTAGGTGCGTGACCTGTGATCACCTCGTAATCCCTGTAGCAATGAAATCAGAACCAACTTTTAAGCTGTACTTTATTTTTTATAGTATACTAGTTATTGCCCGCGACTACGTTCGCGAAGACTACAGCAAAAAAAAAGTAAAAAAAAATATATCCTATATGCCGGTCTGGGTCATGGTCTGTATATGAGGAAAGTTTCATTAAAATCCATTCAGTAGTTTTTACGTGAAAGAATAACAAACATCCATACTTACAAACTTTCGCGTTTATAATATTAGTAGGATTGACTGTGGTATGTGCCAAATAGCATGTCAATAGAGGGCAATGACCCGACTTTTACCCCGTATACTTTTTCAATCGCTAATTTATTACGAAACTGTCGCCAAACTTATCGCTTAATAACTTAGTAGTACATGAAAGAAAGCTAAAGAGTAAAAATAACAAATTTTTTATGGTCAATACATTCAAGATTTTCGACTTGTTGTAGAGTTATATGTTGTGGGCGTAGCTTCAGTCCGTAACTTCTTATCAGAGATAAAAAATCTCATAAATGATAGACATAGTAGTTACCTTTTTTATCTGAAAGCTTGTTTCGTCACGTCAATACTCTATTTGTAAAGTCTATAAGTTTTTTGAAAATAGGTACTTTAGTGAATGCGGCAATTCTTTGCCGGCAATCCTTCAGGATGCAATAGGGTATATGACAGGTTTTAGAAAAATATGTCTAATGGTTCATTATATTTGCAATTTGATTAATTCGTTGTGAATTTCTTAATTTTTTATGAAAATCGCCCGTCGATCAACAGTACACTGATCGAAGAAATCGCCATTAAAATTCAAATGAATAAAATAGCCGCCAAAACGATGCATGCAGGTTACGTGATGTCGTGACGTCACCTGCTTGTAAACAAACTTTTATCTGTCAAATCACACCATACAAAACTTCGAGTGACATTTACTGTAAACAAGCAGGTGGCGTCGGGGACTTCTTGGCGGGAAAGTGAAGAGTCATGTGTGCGGTTTTGTTTTATTTCTAAAATTTGTGTTATGTCGAATATTAATGTGAAATAATGGTGGATTATTAACCGTTAAGTGTTCGTGAATGTGCATGAGTGTTGGCAAATGAAACAAAACAGTGCAACGTTACTTTTCAAATTCTCTCAAGAAGTCTGCGTGAGGACTTAGTAAAGCCCCACATCTTTACTGAGATACTCTGAGGTTGGGGGGTCTAAATTTCTCACTTCTCATTTCTATTATCATTCATCATCATCATCATCACACAGGAAACAAGACAGGAGAAGTAACAAAGAAGTAACTAATGAAATTAAGAAACTAATGACATGGCAGCTTGGTTTATGACCTCAGCCGGTTCCTCAGAGAACGAACTACACTTAAAAAAAAGCAGGTGACGTCACTAACTGATTCAGCCAATCCCGTGCGTTTTCGATCATGTGGTCAAGGTGGTCAAGCATAAAAAATTTATTTGTTTTTTAATGATTTTTTGTCAAAAATATAATTATTTTAAAATTATGTGCTGGCTAAATAAGTTTACTGTTAAGTTAACAAAAGTTTGATCTATATTTTCACTGTAGTAAAATACCCTATTGAGGATTATAGTTCTTGACTATTCCTTCTATGCACGGTATCCTATCTATCATCTATATACGTGAAGCAAAAACTTTGTACCCCCTTTTTAGGCAAATTGCGCGGACGGAGGAGTATGAAATTTCCTACACTTATAGTTTATATAGAGAAGGAGTGCAGAATGCTAATATTTTTTTTAATTATGCATAAAAAAATAGATTAAATGAAATCAACATTGTGTTGATGAGCGGCCGAAATCTGTTATTGGCCAATCCAAACTCACATTCTTTCATTTTTTAATTTTTTCGTTTCTTAGGATACAATCAGTGCAGCCTTTATAAAATTACGGGCGAATTTCGACCACTGGGCGACCACTGGTATTCGGAATTACACAAGTATCACCACACACCTTGTAATACAGAAAACTAAGCAATATCCGGGTCACCATACAATCCACATATTTCTCGAAAAAATAAAGAACATAAAAAATTAGAGCAAGGAGGCTGAACTTTGAGGTTTTACTACACACTCGTTTTAAGAAATGTCGGAGCAACGCAGACACACCTAATAAAAAGCCTTTGCAGCGACTACTCTGTACTAATGAGAGGGTCCAAACGCGCGGATCTCAGAGGCCCTTTGACGGTGGGAAATGAACACACTACAGGTTCTTTAGGCTGTAGGCTTAGCTTAAGAAAGAGCCAAGACAAAGCTGAGATGAATTGCCTAGTGCCGTATTAGCCATAGACTATCCATGGCATAACAAAAAAAGTCATATGCTATCTATGTATTTTTGCAAATAGGTTTGTATACCCAGCTTAGCCTAATTGTTTCAATGATATGTATGTGTACTACTATTATGAAAATTCTTGCGCCTTTTTAATGTCTCTGGAGCTTTAAGTAAGTAATTTATTTCATTGCTGAGTTGTTTAAACTAAACTCAGCTCTGCTGCTTATGCCATTAGAAAAATTACGCAGTTAACAGACGTTGAAACTGCTAGAATGGTCTATTTTAGTTATTTTCACAGTGTCATGTCGTATGGCGTCCTACTGTGGGGAACAGCGGCTGATATTGAAACTATATTCATTTTACAGAAACGAGCAATTAGAACAATCTATAGACTCGGATCACGAACTTCCTTAAGAAATCTTTTTAAGGAGATTGGTGTCCTGACAGTTGCATCTCAATATATTTATAATTGTATAGTTTTTGTACGTTGCAATATCAACTCCTATACTAAACATGGTGACGTACACAATTTCAATACTAGGAATAAGACAAAACTTGTAATGCCATTGTTCAGGTTACAGAAGGTTCTTGGTTCTTTCTTGGGGCAAGGTATACACTATTACAATAAAATACCAAGTACTGTACTAGATTTACCTTTAGATAAGTTTAAAAAACATGTGAAATCTATATTACTTTTAAAAGGTTATTATACAGTCAAAGAATATTTAGATGATAAAACAGCTTGGTTATAATGAAAAACACATACTCTATTTGAATTAATATAATAAAATTAATTTATATAATTTTTATACTGATATGATAGCCTTTATCAGCAGTGTCCTACAGATAACAAACAGCGTTGCGTTAAATAGATCATTAAGTTTTTATTTAGAGTATCTTGAGTATGTCATGCTCTCTTTATTTGTTTCTGCGGTGGTGGCGTGTGCGTCGGGTCGTTACGTTTCCTAAAATATGGTTGAGCGAAGCGATGGCTGATTCATATGTCATACTCGTGAACGGGTGCTGCCTGTGGAGGCTGGTCTGCTCTTGCATACTTATCTTATTTTTAATATTATTTACTGTAGTTTGACTTGGTTTTTCTTAACCAATTTTTTTTTTTTTAGAGTACTGTAGTGGTACTGTATGACATTGTGGAAATTAAAACTTTTACCTGATGTAAATTTGTTAACTTAGTTTTTTTTTTTTTTTTATTTTGTGATATTTTAGTTTTTTATTTACATGTTGTGGTTGTCTTCTATAATTTTGTGTTTATTTGTAATGGAAAGTGTCCTGCTATGATAGGGCATTTTCCAATATTTTTGACGCTGTAAGGGAGAAAAGAGCTGGACACTTGCTGAGTTTCTTGCCGGTTCTTCTCAGTACAAGATCTCCCGCCCAGAGTAGACTTACGAACCGATGGCATAGTGACATTCACAAGAGCTACTTGTAGCCTAAACTGAATAAATGATTTTGAATTTTGAATTTTGAATTTTTGTTTATGTAAAAATTCGCAGCCTGGCTCATTTATACAATCTTGGAGCAACTTAATTAAATTCATACTGTACCAAAGTATTTCCTAAAGGGATTGGTATTAGACGGCATCTAGTTTTACGTATAACTGGCTACATGGTTGGTGTATATTTTTTTTTATCTCAAATACTACCTAGTTCTGACTATTATTTTAGTAACTGGCGTAGGTATTAGGTTTAAAGTAAAGAGACTAAACTCACAGAACTCTGCAACTAGTTCAATTCCGTCTGTAAAACGGCATTTAGAGCGGCCATTGAAACGACGTAGGACGACGTAGCCACACATTTGCATCACAAGCGTCGCGGGTTCACTTCCAGGCTGAATGTAAAACAGTTCCTGTTGGATGCCCTGGCTATTGGTTTGAATAACCGAGAAGCTGGATTGTACAATTACAATGCAATGTGAATAGTCTGATGTTAAGCAAAAGGCTATGTCTGAAGTTTGGGACCCTTTCAAAAATATGTAGGGTATGTTGTTCTTATAGAACTCCATTGTAATGTATTTTTTTTGTTAGTTGAAAATAAATTTGAATGTGTCCACGAACAACTACAAATTCCAAAGTTCAATATCTTTTTAACGAATGATAAACCTGTTCTAATTATACTTTATTTAAGTATATGCTTTCTAATTAAAAAAAGAGACTAGGTGAATGTTGAAAAGTTTCGAAGATCTGGGCGGGAGCCCAGAGTAGACTTACGAACCGATGGCATAGTGACATTCACAAGAGCTACTTGTAGCCTAAACTGAATAAATGATTTTGAATTTTGAATTTTGAATTTTTTTAATTTTGACGTCCCGATGACGATCCCGCTCGTGGTTTTTTTTCAACACTTTGTCTCTTTTCAAATTGTAATTTGTTCGCAACAAAATTTGCGTAAAATTATATATAACCTAACCATAACTATAATATCCTTTACAATACAGATATCTAGAGATTTCTCTAATATAGTATGACAATACTTTTCATAAAATTTTAAAGACTTCATAGTAGACCATATTATTATGGGTCATCCATCGACCATTCAAAAATGTATTTATGAGAAAGTCGATCGTTTCAGTGTTAGTTATTATTAGTTTTTAACATAAGCACTTGAAGCATCAATCTACACTCGGCGTCAAAAAAATCGCACCTCTTAGAAAATCACTTTCAAATGTCATTTACTCTTGATATGCACATGCAGTCGCATTAATTATGATTTTATTTACAAGGTTACTTAATTAACTTAATAAAAAACATTACTTTTCATTATCAAATAAAACCTAATGCAACAAATAAAGTGTCACAAAAATTCGATGCAAATTTTGCTACCCGTGAGAGTTGCTAGTTGCGCTTCCTTTGTGGGTATAAAACGGTCAACACGGGTTCAATGTGGGTCATTCGCTATTCAACCGTTGAAGAGGACACACGCACAGATTTTGATGGATACCACAGCTGATAAAGCCGCTCAAGTGGTTGCACTACTGCAATCAGGGGTGCGGCAGTGTGATGTCGCCCGGCAACTGAACCTGAGCCGTTATTCCGTTCGAAGAGTGTACCAGCGCTTCATAGAGACCGGTGGCTATATCCGCAGACACGGTTCGGGTAGACGTCGCTGCACTTCGGAAAGAGACGACCGGTTCGTTGTGTCGAACTCTTTGAGAAATCGTTTCTCCAACGCTGTTGAGTTGCAACAGCAGCTCCAGGCAGTTCGCAGACGCACCGTAAGCGTATCTACGGTTAGAAGAAGATTGAAGGAGAAGAAGATAGCGGCCCACAGAGCTGCTACGGGTCCAAAATTGACTGCAGCGCATCGGCGAGCCCGCTTGCAGTTTGCTCGTGACCACGTCGATTGGACCCTTGAGCAGTGGAGAGCTGTTCTCTTCTCAGACGAGACGCGAGTGTGTCTTTTCTGCAACGACCGACGGAGAAGAGTATACCGGAGGCAGGGTGAACGTTTCGCCCAAGCCTGCATCCAGGAGACGGTGGAATATGGTGGCGGATCCTGCATGTTCTGGGGCGGTATGTCTGCTGCCGGCAAAACCGACCTTGTCTGCGTCTCCCGGACTGGAGGTGCTCGCGGACAAGGGTCGCTGACTGCTCGCCGCTATGTCACTGAGGTCCTGGAAGTGCATGTGGTCCCCTTTGCCGAATCTTTTGGCGAGGGGTTCACATTAATGCACGACAACGCTCGCGCTCACACTGCAGGCATCGTGAGCGACTTCTTGCAGAGGTCCCAAATCTCTGTGATGCAGTGGCCAGCGCGAAGTCCGGATCTGAATCCTATAGAGCACCTCTGGGACCATCTTAAACGTAAGGTTCGATCTCGGGATCCAGCTCCTTCGACTCTACAGGAGCTCCAAGACGCGGTGATTGAAGAATGGGGGCTTATCCCTCAAGAAGAGCTCCTGAAGTTGGTGAGGTCCATGAGGGACCGTATGGAAGCCGTGATCAGGGCAAGGGGGGGTAACACTAGATTTTAAGTTAATTTTAAGACACTTTTTGTACATTTTTCTTTGTAAATTATCTGTTGTTAATTAGGACTTAATTAAGGATTTTTATTATTTTATTAATTTTAATGTTGTTTGTATAATTATAATTAAACAGAAAGTTAAATTTAATTGTTTTTTGATACTCCTTTTTGTTACCTTTCTAATGATACCCAACACTATCCTCTACATAAGGTTTAAGAATTTTTAAAGATGATTTTTAAAAGGTGCGATTTTTTTGACGCCGAGTGTACTAGTGCTTGTGTACGAGTAAAGTTCCAAATTCTACTTTATAATTCCCTGTTAAAATGTGGCTATTGAAAAATGATTGTCGCGCCCCTTCATTTCTTAAACACACGAAATTGATTTTATTAAAAATGTAAAATAAGTTTAAAAAATATAACTAACTAATAATAAGTAAAAATTTGAAATATCAAGAACTAAAGAGTCTACAAACTCAAAACTATGCAGGACCTTACCTTATAAGGCCTTATAAGTACTTTAAGTCAACGCACAAGTCTGTTTACGCGGACGAAGTCGCGGGCGGGCCGCTAGTCAAACATATATATTACCAACGTGACACGAGTTGGAATTTTATACGAAAAGCAGCAGGTAACAATTTACTTCCGAATAAATTAAGTGGGGTGAGCGAATGACAAGTAAATAGGTGTGGGTGATGTTGGAAACACACAGCGAGTTAAAAAAAAAAGAAGATAAAAAATATATTTAACAAAAAACCGAGTACAAAAAAAATTACAAAAACACAAATGTTGAAAAAATTCCCACGAGCTGGATTTAAACCTGCACCCTTATGACATACCGGCTCAGGTGCTCTCCTCTATTTACTTCAACAAAATTTGCGTTAAAATTATATAAACAAAACAAAAACATTTTACAAAAAAATCAAAGCGTAAGTACGCACAAAACTCCTGTATAATTATCATTAAAATACACATTTAATAATAAAAAAACAGTTTTGTAAGTACCTAAACTGAATATCTGTTGCTAACCTTCATCTTTTGTATTTTTCATAACCCAATCATGCGGCTACAATCTACAAAAGTGTGACTATTGTGCCACGCTAAGCCCCAATAGCACTTTTGGCTTTTTTATTGACTCTTTTATTCATAACTAGCGGTTCACTCACGACTTCGTCCGCTTAAATTAACACGCGTATCCGATGTTTTGTATACGTAAACCACCGCTAGACGCTCCAGACGCTCTATCTACTAGAAAAAACTACATCAAAATGATCCTGAGATTATCCCGTCAGACAAACTACGAGTTCCGGGACTTTTTTTATACTACGTATAGATAGATCTATCTATCATCTAAAAAACGGGTTTGTAAAATAATAATTTGTCTGTAGGAACAAGGAATCCTTAAAATACAAAAAAATATTGTTTCGAATTTTGTAGCTGCTTATTTACAATTGCACACTATTCATCGTGACAATAGTTATATTTGCGTCAAAATAAAAACTCCCAAAAGTATATTTATAAACAAAACGAAACCAATACCAGCGAAGAAATGTGCGATACGCAATACGCCCCCCTGTTTTTCCACCAGTAGGACAATTTACGAGTCCTTCAATTCGTTGTTTGCTCAGCAGATTTGAAGGCGGGCGTAATTTATCGCGCAACTTATTAGTCCACATGTGGCCCACACGTGTTATTATTTCACTGAGCCATAGCTGAGCCTACTCACAAAGTAGGGGATGAACTTTCGCCAGTAATACGAGCAATGCTCTAGCAAAGTGCGTGTTATTAGAAAAAGCGTGCATTACTCGTGTATTGAGGTATTAATATGATAAACCAAATTCTTACTAACGACAAATTATTTCGACTGGCTTTATAACGCCTTTCAATATTTTTAAAATACTTGTCGAGCTTCTTTTCTGCGTTCTTACGTTTACCCATATTAATATTATTCGTTTTTTTCTTCTTTTTTACAGTACCGGATACCGCCATATACCAATGCTCCAAGGTTAATTATTAATTAACTAGTTGTTGCCCGCGACTTCGTTCGCGAAGTTTACAGTATAAAAAATAAAAAAAGTATTCTATATATGCTTGTCTAGGTCATGGTCTGTATATGAGGAAAGTTTCATTAAAATCCATTCAGTAGTTTTTACGTGAAAGACTAACAAACATCCATCCATACTTACAAACTTTCGCGTTTATAATATTAGTAGGATTGAGACAGGAAGATGTGACATCTCCGAAACTGTTCACTGCTGCACTGGAAGATGTTTTCAAGCTTCTGGACTGGAAAGGACTCGGCATCAACGTTAACGGCGTATACATCACTTCGATTTGCTGACGATATAGTGGTCATGGATCCAGGGTCTCGGAAGACCTCGGCACAATGCTCGGTGACCTCAACAGAGTCTCTCAACAAGTAGGTCTTAAAATGAACATGGAGAAGACGAAAGTTATGTCGAACTCACGTGTCTTACTTACCCACTCCTCCGAAGGTTGGGGACTCTGCCCTTCAAGTTGTGGACGATTATGTTTACCTGGGACAAACGGTTCAGCTAGGTAGGTCCAACTTCAGCAAAGGGTCAATCGTCGAATCAAATTAGGCTGGGTAGCGTTTGGTAAGCAACGAAATTTCAATATCATAAGACGAAAGTCTTTGACCAGCGTGTGTTGCCAGTGATGACATCCGGGACTGAGACGTGGTCGCTCACTATGGGCCTTATCAGAAGGCTCACTCAAAGAGCAATGGAGAGGGCTATGCTCGGGGTTTCTCTGCGTGATCCAATCAGAAATGAGGAGATCCGCAGAAGAACAATGGTAACCAACATAGCCCGAAGAGTTGCTAAGCTCAAGTGGCAGTGGGTAGGGCACACTGCTCGCAGGACTGATGGCCGCTGGGGCGGAATAGTCCTTGAGTGGCGACCGCGTACCGGAAAGCGTAGTGTGGGCAGGCCTCCAACAAGGTGAACCGACGATCTGGTGAAGGTCGCGGGAAGCCGCTGGATGCGAGCAGCACAAAACCGGTCGTTGTGGAGATCCTTGGGGGAGGCCTTTGTCCAGCACTGGACGTCTTTTGGCTGAGATGATGATGATGATGAAGGTTAATTAATTAATTATCTTAAGTAACGGCTTCGCGTTTGGCATTTAGCCAATTTCAAGTATTTTTTTTATTATAGAAATTGAATTGGAGCCTCACAACCTCTGCTCTAAAGTTACCGCGCGCGCGAAAATAAAGAATGACAGGTGACAGATAGAGCATAGATAATACTAAACTTGTTTTTTTTTAAAGTATTAGTCAAAGGCATAAAAGCGTGACAGATTACCGAGTGAGTTGAAGAAGCTGCATGGTAAACATGTACATCGAGAACAAAGCCGATGTACAATAATTTGATATTAGTAAAGTCTTATATTTTACTGGCTCTCTAGGTTTGGGGCATATAATTTATCATTGAACCATATTGTATCACCGATTTATTGAACAATTTTTGCTTTGTTTATTGTACAGAGTTAGATGATGGCGATGCGTTAATTTCAGGTTCACCGGACTTTTTTCGGGGCGGCAAGAAACTTAAAGGATTCCTCAAGCCGCGTGATCGTAAAACCGGCAGAGGGTTTCTAGAGGGAATGGCTTAACCCAAGGGTGTCCTTTCTTTACTAGATTCTCCGAGGGGATCAGATCGAATCGGGATGGATCCTTTTTTTATCTTTGACTTTCTACAGTATCAAGGAATTTTTGGAAGTTAACAAATGACTAATGATTTTAAATGTAGCATGCATTTCCTCTAACGGCAAAACATGTCTGTGTTTGTGATCTTGAATGCAATTTCGAAGTATTTAAATATGTCCATTATAAGTATTCTATTGACGTTGGTTAATGTTCAAGCATCAAACATTAATAAAAAGCTTTACAACCAAATCGAATAAGAACAAAATTACTTTTAAAAAAATACTTTTTTCTATAACACGTAGTTATTTGCCTACATTCAAAAACTTTCAATTCCACCGGTGCTCAAAGAAATCTTACTTTTTATAAGTGATCTTTTGTCACCCTTCAGATGATAAATGTGGTTCCCAATATGTCGCTTGTCGCAGGCTCCGTCTAATGTGCCTTCAACTACCTAAAATAGCCTTCCCTAGTGAACAGGGATATTGTATTTTTTACCACTGACACGCGAAGATATATCCTGTCCTCTGAAAAAACCAGGAAATTGTATATTAAATATAATCCAATGGCATTTTTCGACAGTGCCGGGTTAAGAGCCATTTCACATTTATTTTCAACAAACAAACTTCTCTAGTTAATTCTTTCAATTAGTCAATTTTAATTAAACTTTATATGCTTAAAGGAAATACAGATATGTTGACAGTTAATAGACATACATACATACATACATTTCCTACTCTTTTTCTGTGCATGCTGTCCGGTTATGGAATTCTTTGCCTGAGCGCATCAGAAGTGCTCGCACATTGGAGTCGTTCAAGGGTTAGGTTCGGAGTCATTTTCTAAATTCACCTTATCTGTCTTTATTTATTTTATGATTTATATTGCATGTACACTTGCCTGCACATCAACCTACCACAAAATGTCAAATTTCCTCAATAGACTTTGAATTTTATTACTAAGGTATACGGTTGAAAATGTATTGAAGAAATTTGACAGTTTTGGATAGGTTGATGTGCAGGCGTCTGTACTCTGTTTATTATATTAATTTCCCTTTTTTTATGTACTTACTTTATTTGATATAATTATTATTTTTATTTAGTTAATTTTTACTTGCACGCCTTTTTATATTCTTTCGCCCAAGGTTGCCTGGAAGCGATTGCTTGTTAGCAATAAGGCCGCCTATTTTGTACTATATCTCTTTGTCTATTTGTCTGTATCTTTGTTTTTTGTATGCAATTAAAGTTTATTATAATTATTATACATACTCTCACGTCCTTCTACCAAAAAAGGGTTGACAGATTATTTTTTTGAGAGATTGCCATAAACGGCTTCACCGGGCTTGTTTGGAGACGGCGAGAAACCAAAGGGTACCTCAAGCCGTGTGAAGAGGGAACGGCATCACGCACTAAGGCGTGTCCCCGTGCCCTACTAGATTCTCCGAGGGGTTCGGAGAGCATCGGAATCACCCAATTTTGAGTATACTCGCCATTATTTAGTAACCTGACGCCACATTTAGCATAAACAAAGTAGGGTTCCAAGGTGGAATAGACAACATTAGTAATGGGTTGCTAGTCGATCGCCTGCATTTGCGAGTATCTTGGAACCCTTGTCACTTTGTCGGCTCTTACGACGGGAGACTTCCCGTGCACGTCGTCGTCGTCGTTCCCAGTCAGGCAGCTGAGACATTATTTTCACGTTCCAGACCGCATAGGATGTGTAGTGGATAACCATTAAAAAAACGTTTGTTTATCTGATCAACTACGGAGAGTTTTAACTCGTATAAAATTTGTTTACCAAATGCTTTTTTGATTATTTTTAAACGATCGGATACCATAGCATTCGCCATTAGTTAATATGATGGCCTTGGTTAGTGCTAAAGTTGTGGTATAAAAGATAAAAAAACAGCAATACAAAAATGTACATCTCTCCATTTAATGTTTGACCGTTTAAAAAATAAGGGGATAATAAGGCCCGCCTTACCTTAGCAAGTAACATGTTTTTTATAGGTTCTCTTAAAAAAGGTCTCTCGTCTCGTCGCACCCTTAGCGGACCGTAAGGACCGATATCAAATAGATATTACATTTTAATACGATGTCAAAACATCAAACGATATAAATATGTAAAAAAAAATTATATCCTACGTTTATTGCACAACACAGGTAGTACAGGTATGTACCTACCGAATAGCATCGATTCCTCTCCCAAATTAATATTTTAAAAAATAAGGGCATACTAACAAAACCACATTTAATATATAATTAACAGAAAAACAGAAAATAAGGCTACGTTTATACATAATTTAAAGGTCGACTTCGTGAAAAATAAAGCCTTTTTTCATAAATTATTAAGTGTGCTACAGCGTTTTCCGTTTAAATCCACCTGTCATGCGTTTAACAAGAGTGATACGAGCCTGGATCCCCCGTTTGTCCTTACCGTATGAAACATTTTTCGTTGCCCCATTCACCCCTAAAAGGGATTTGTTTAACCTCCAAGGTTCCCGAAGTATGTCGCACATTTGTTAAAGGTTATGGAAAATATTTGAAGTTTTCCACCATGTCCGTTTTTTCACAAAAGTTAGAGAAACAAAAGTATTATATTTATACGTATATAGGAAAGTATATAATTATACACGCCATGATCTGGGGCCCGACCGCCTAACCGATTGCTTTGGCTACGTGTATAGTTTTATGACGTCATCTTGTCATCTAGCTAATAGATATAAGCATATATCGGAAGCTATAGCCTATTGCTTTCGATATTACTGTCATAGGCGGTACGAAATGACAAGATGACGTCATAAACTATACACGTAGCCAAGGCAATCGGTTAGGCGGTAGGGGGGCTGGTAAGGATCTAATACATAAAATCAACAAGGAATAGTAGTTTTTTTTAATAATTATATAGGGTTGCATTTGTCTACTATCTCAGCTGTTGGTAAGTGATGATGTTGCCTACGATGTAACATGCTTGCCTAGAAGGTACCTATTCGAACACCCCAATATTATATTTGATAGGAAACACAGACTGAGGCAAAGAGTTCCACTGCCACGATTCGTACGCACTGGTGGAATTTTTTACTGTCTATCTGCTTAGTGTGAATTTTGTTCACTATCCGTATTAGTATAGCATTGAAGCAGCGCCTCCTGACGACATACGAGAAGAGTTAACATTTTGCCATACAAATTCTCGTTTTCGTTAACGTGATCGAATGGCGAATGAAACTCGCATAAGGCACCCTGTATACTATGGCGTTCGCCGCGCAGTTTGTCTGGTTGGCCTGTGATAGAGATTAGATTACATAGATTATAATACCGTCACTCCTCATGTATATGTAAAATTTCGATTCATTTGAAGCATAAATGATTTTCAATAAGTATGAATCATACATACAAAATACATGAAAATACTAAATATAGTAATATATGAAGTCATAAAAAAATAAATTCAGACAATTGAATTACTTACATCAAATATGAAATGTTGGTAATGTTAGATTTTGTAAATACTTTCTATCAATATTATTTTAACAAATATCACATTATCATTTTTATGCTTATTTAAAATGTCATGTTCGTGAACATTCGTATATGGATCATAACGAGAACGGCATAGATCTTAGTAGATCGTAGTATAAGTAGTAGATAGCCTTAAAGTTTTGTTGAAAGTGTAGGTAAGTAAAAAGCGTTTGTGTAATCATCCTCAAGTCAGACAGGTTTCAATTATATCTAGCTCTTATTCTTGACTTCGCTTTTCAGTTTACTAAGGGCCTGCTTCACAATGTCTGATTAGGAGATACTTGGCAGTTAAAGTGACAGTTTTATATGGGCTATTTGTTAAGTAAACGCTAATGGGAACTTACTTGTAGCTGGTGAAAGAGGCCCTAAGACTCGCAAACTTATTAATAGGGTGGGTCTATTCAGACCACTAGCTATCTCCAATTGCGTTCCGATCTTTTTAATCCGTCTCCTCAATCTCAGTTTGTAAGGCTAAACATCCAACAAAACTTGGAACTCAGAAAGTTGTGGCTGGAAATCCTTTATGGACTCCCCACCCTTCGTTAGGAAGGGTTCGGTTTGTTCCCGATATTTATAGCTCTGGTTAACATTTGTAGCGCCCGTTTCCATTGGAACTTTATCTGGATTTTGCCTATTGAGAGATGTTTTTTGTTTGGGTTTGCCAGCTTTTGAACCTAAGTGATGTGGAAATGGGTTTTTAGGTATTTAAAGTATAGTTCTTACCTATTTAATGATCGACTGCATAGTGTGTTATATATAAGAGGTTTTTGGCTTTCGAAGAACTTATGTGGATGGCGTTGATTACATTTAAATGACCCGATGTTACAACGACTATAGATATCAAGTGGACACTTGACCCGCAGTAACCGAAGATTCGGGATATAATTCCTCTCGAAGGCATTATTTCAGGACTCTAATTACATGCGATACACAAATGATTTTCAATTGTTATAATTCTTGGTCTGTGAAACTGCAAATTTAACGTGATAAAAAACCAACCAATGATGATGATGATGTTTGCGAGTTACGACCTATATGATGGGTATAGAAAGATAGATACAGTGAAAAACTACACGTGTATCGAATAAATGTGGCAAACCACATAGCTCAGCGTACTCATACATCATACAAGCAAAGATGGATGGCGACCTAATTCCACAAAATATGTATCCGCCATGTTCTTTCGAAAAGTTTACCGAAACAGATGACCTTGTTTGCGAGTAAGTAATTTTCTTTATATATATTTTTTGCCGTGCATTCTATGCGGCTTGCCTAAAATTGGAGGGTGCTTATCGGGAAATGTGTCGTTTATAGTTTTGCAAGAAGCTAGATTGGTGCTCCTCATTCATAAACCATAGGAAGTATTCTTTTGAAATTCTTTATTTTGCAGTTTATTTCGATATAGTAGTCATGATTTAGATAGGTACACACGCCTTCGCATCAGACTACCACAAACTGTCAAATTTCCACTATAGACTTTGAACTTTATGTAGGTATAGGGCATATGGTTGAACATTTATTGGAGCAATATGACAGTTTTGGATAGGTTGATGTGCTGACGTCTATTTGTACTATAAATGCGTAAGCATGGATGTTGGCTGGCTTGTTTATTGTTCATTCAATAACGCACGTACATACATAATTATCTTAGCCGTTTTAAATTATTCACATATATTTTGCCAATTCAAAATTGAATGTACACACGGCGGCAGATCAAGTTCCCCCCCCTATATAACTATAGCTACGCTACACACGACACAGAGAATCGTAGGAAAAGGACTTCCGTGCGGCATGTTGGCCAATCACGATGCGCTAGCGTTTGTGTAGTAACAAGCGCTTACGAAGCTTTGTTTTGATTTTACGGCACTTTGGACCTTATTTCAACAGAATAAAAATAAGGGATGGGTTGGTTTTTTAAATGATCCTTAACACATTGCAATAAGATGTATTTTCACACTACAATTTCACACACCTCACACCCTGCGTTTGCGCACGCACACAGATGTCTTTTCAATCGTTTCTTGTTTTTGAACTTTTTTTGGCATGAGGCCGGGGCCAGCCAGTAGTCAAATGTCATCTTACGCCTTGCGTTGTGTTTGCGTGCTGTGATTTTGCGAAGTGCGAGATAGAGTCTCGCACTTCGCAAGAGAGAGAGTTGAGACTTCGGCAGAGTTGGTGATTGTTGTGATAATGGCGCTACAACTAACTCATGAAACGAGTGCTTTAGCTACTTACCTTGGGATCAGAACAATGTATGTGATGTTGTCTAAATATTTATTTATTATATTTTATTAAGTGTTAAGGGGTTTTCTTTAGTCAATCGTCTTATTTGTAAGGCAAAGTAGGTATAGTTAGGTAATGATTACAGATCATAGTGAAAGTTTAGTGATTCTCGAATCGAATTGAATTTCTCTATATTTTTGACACTAAATTTATATTGTCATTTTTAAAAACGATGTGGAAAGTAGAGTCCATTTCATCTCATAGTTCCATTGCCCTTTCTGTTGGCAGCACATTTCAGTGGATCTTTATTTTTGTGAGGCTAAGGTTGCTTTTGCAACGAACTTAATTTTACTAATAACGTTAAATATATTTTTTTACAATCAGCTGAAGCGCAATATTCTATTTTTGTATTTTGTTTTCATGTTTTTAGCCACAAATGGTTTTTGATTTCTGTTTCTAAAGAATAAATACCTACCTATCGACTTTTTTTGTCTAGATTGTAAGATCCCCCACTATTAAGGGAACAGATCTCTTCTTCCCTCTAGTGACTAGTGTTACTAAAATATTTTAAGAAATTACAAACTAGGTGTTTTTTCCCAGATATCAACCTCAACGATACGTCGAAGACTGAAGGACGGCGAAGAAGGATGGCGGGGACGAGAGCTCCAGCAAAAAACATTTTTTTTTCCCTGCCCATGCCGAAGCCAGGGTGGAATTAGGAGTATGTGATTATAAAGACTGATTGTTATTACCTATATTTTTACTTTGATGATTGATACTAAATCCTAAATACTCGTAAATCAACATCTCATCCTTAGTGTTATTATAAAAGTATACCTACTTATTTTATTTTTTAAATGTTATTTTACATTTATGCATTTGTGCAAATTATAAATATTTTTATTGTAACTTCCTAACTACTTAATGTGTTGTAAACCTATTTAAGATTTTTCTATATTGAGATAAGGTAATTTCTACAAAATGCTTTTACATTTTATTTCATTTATTGTTTTTGATTATTACTTTATAATATTTATTAACACTCTTCAAATTTTTATTTTTATCTGATAAGATGAGAAACTTTGATTAAAAGGTAAAGATAAAAATATTATTTTTTTAAGTGCTAATTTTTAAATGGTATTATTATAAAAATATTACCGTTGTCTAATTTTTACACACTAATACTTGCTTTAAGATTATATTACTCGTGTATACTAGTAAACTATTTGACTTAAGTGTTGTTAGTTTATTTAGATTATTTTAAAAAAGTAAGTTCTTATCTATGTTGTCGATATGATAATAATGTTAACTTGTTGATATTAAGCCGTCTTTATGTCATTTTTATTGCAAATAAAAAAAAATCATACCTTGAAAATGGTTTTTTTTCCACTGAATATCATAATTATCATGTCTTGAATGTCCAGGTTCTGAATTTAATTACTCGCGAGCATGAGATTTTTTCGAAATACCTACTCAAATGTGCCGCCGTCCACTGAAATCAGTAGAATTCTATTTAAATAGCAATAAGGTTGTGATTGCAACTTATTTATAAAATTTGTTGCTATAACAACCTTAACGTCATAGAAATAGAGTTCCAGTGAAATGTGCTGGTAATTTAACGATACTTATTTATACGTATTCGATAAAAGAAATAGTAAAATTCTTGCCAAATTTCTAGTTAAAAAACCTACCCCGTTGCGAGTAGGTATTCTTAGTACTTATTTAGGGCGTTATTATCAGAAGTTACTCAGCACGTGTGTAAGTGTGTAAGTATTGTTATTTTGCGCAGTCCGGTTTTAATATTTATTAATAAATTTTACGTTAGAGTTGTTTGTTCAAATTTTTTTTTCATACAAGAATAATGTTGCATAAACATCCTTAGTGCTATAGAAAAAAAAAGATGACAAGTGCTGCGAACGTAGCGGCAAAGTAGAAATAAATTCTTAAAAAAACATGTCGACTATGTGTTTTTTTTATTTAGAGAACCCGTTTAATTCTATTTGTAGTTGCGCCCTTTAACATGATGCTTCGAGTATTATACATTACCTACTTAAGTATGTGCAATTTCAAATAGGTATCATGATTAATGGTGGTCTCCAAAATTTAAACAAACAGTATAAAATCGCTTTAGGTATACTGTTTACTTACCAACTTAATTATCTTCGTCGAAGACAAAACAATTCAGGTGAGTTCGTTTGCTCAGGTAAAATATCAGAATCTCAATAGATAAGTATCACAGCAGGGTTCGATTCAACAATTTTATACCTGTTATTGTTTGTAAAGATTTAGTAGGTATGTGTGTAGAAATAACATTAAAAGCTAAACCTATTTATAAGTAATTTATAATTATTTAATTAAAAACGATGACATAGTTGTTTACTACACGAGTAGATATTAATCTGAACGCGTTGCACCCTTGCACTGCACCGCAGCGTAGCGCAGCACAGTAAAACAGAAATTCTTGAAACAATATTTTGGCGCGCAGGCAAGGTGTGGATTGTGGTATGTGCGCGAGCGCGCGGTGATGTGCAGTCGTAGTGGTGTAGTGACGTCACGGCCAGCGCGGTCCGAGCGCACGAGTGAGACGAAGTAACAAAAATATACTGAACCCTCTCGCTCGATTCTCCGCGTACGACTTCAAACGGTTCAAAGTCCATTAAGGGTAGCTTGAAGTGACGCCGAGTGTACTACGTGTAAAAATAAACAATAGACCTAGCCAATTAGGCTACCGCGTTCCTATTTATACGTTGCCACCAAGAAACAGTAAACAATTTTTCATCCCAAGCGTTTGTAAAAGAGAAAAGTTTTATCCGCGCTTTAAAGAACCTGTCCATCCAGGAGCTGTCAGGGGAACGCATTAAGGCGTCACACGGCGCAGTTAGTGAAACAATAAAATATTTTCATATTCGCGACGACGCGACGACGGACCGACGCCTCCCGTTGTCGACTGCGACGCACCCTTTATTGGCGCTAAACTTCTTCTTCATGATAGTAGACATGACAGCACGCATTGGCACGCTTTTGTATTAATATTAACCGCCTTTGAGATATAATAGCTAAAATAAACGGCCTAAGACACCCATAAGTCAATCGATTTTATGTAGGTACACTTTTCTATTTTAATTATTTTGCGGCATTTAAGAGCATTTGTCGTCAATTGAAAATGTTATTTATCGCTGGTGTAGAACAAAATAACTCGACCGCGATCCTATTTTTATTTACGTTACCACCACATAATAGCAATTTATCTCCCCAAGCGTTTGATAAAGGGAAAAGGAGGTTTTATCCGCGCTATAAAGAGCCTGTCCATCCAGGAGCTGTCAGGGGAACGCATTAAGGCGTCACACGGCACGGTTAGTGGAACAATAAAGTTTTTTCATATTCGCGACGCCTCCCGTTGTCGACTGTGACGCACCCTTTATTGGCGTTAAACTCCTCCTTAATGATAGTAGACACGACACTATGCATTGGCACGTTTTTGTTAAACAACCGTCTTTGTGGTCTAGTGGTTAAGCCACCAGTATCAGACCAACATAACTTTTTTTGAGAGTGTTAGCTTATTGCCTTAAATGGCCTTTTTGGGGTCGGTGAGAAACTTAAAAGGGTTCCTCAAGCTGAAACGTGTGATTGAAACACTGTCAGATGGATACTAGAGGGAACGGCATCATCAAGTAAGCGTCTCTCCTTTACCCTAGGTTCTTCGAGGGATTCGGAACTGAAGTGGAACAACCCGAGGTTGCCTTTAACCCGGCGTCATGGGGGTGGAAAATGACTACATGTGGGGATGGGTCATTATGACCCATAATGACCCATCATGACGGATACTCTGTTTAAGATAAATCAGTGTCGTATTAAAGAAACGAGTTAAACTTGATTTATAACTTTATATAAACTGTTATTTTTTTTCATAAATATGCTTGTAATATCAACGAAGTTGGCTCCATATTGCTAATCTCACTTATTTCGTATAAATTATCGGATTTCATATATTTAAAGGACTTTAAGGACACTTTTAGAAACTTAGCTATAAAAACTTTCACGATCAGATAGCTATTAATAGCCAACAAAATTTTTTTAGAATGGATAAGATTAGCCGTCCATCTTTTTCCTCCAGATGTATTTATCAAACTACCTAAAACTCAAACAAATTTAATTTTACTATATTGCAAATAAAATAAATACTAAGAAATAATACAAATTCTTAAAATTGCACTAAAACAAATGATATTTTTTTAAATGGTACTTAGGAATAATGGCGCTGAAATGTTAAACGGAATGCGGGGATGGGTCATTATTACCTTTTTTAACTTTGGATACCCGCAACTACTAGCACAGTGGCCACACAACGAATTCTTTGCCAAAAACACCGTGTTCACTCGCTCGTGTTCACCGGGTCTTGGGTGGGGAGAATCGCATAGGATCAGACCATAAACCACGAATCTGCTATTCTAAAAGGTTCACATCAGAATTCTGCGTCGGTGTACTGAATTCGACATTTGGATTGTGGACTTTTTAACGTAATATCGTGTAAGTATATATAGGTTTAGTTACTCTAACAACCGGGGAAACCGATTAGATTTCACCTAAGAAGCGGTTATTTCCAGAGTATGGTCGTTATAAATTCCCGGGCGGTTATTTGTAAAGTTTCCGTAAATATTATGTCGGCTGCCACCTGCTCTAATTGGCAGGTGAAATGACAAAAGTTGCGCTTTATTCTGATTTCTGCTTGCTTAAAGTACGACACTATCTATTACTATATGTAGAGACTTTATAATTCTACTTAATTGTGCTTAAGGGTCAAAATCAGAGAGGTCGGCATTTTGGGTTTTGAAATATCTGAGAAATTAAGTTTTCTTTATAAGAAAATTAACATGTGGAATATGTTGTGTCATTTGTCATGAACCCTTCCTGTAAAGAGGCACGCACACAAATATATATTTTAGGAATTATACCTGTTAATAATAAAAATGACAGGGCCTTAAATCATTTCGGGAACACTTTTAAATATTTTTTAAATAATAATATAACCAACGTTTTTAATAATCACCGTCATGAAATTATAATTAACCTGTCCCTCTACCAGTAAATGCTGTCATTTTGTATATTTTTATAATAAAAAGACTTATTTTTTATATTACTCTCCATAGATTTTCAACTAGTGTAAATTTCGTTTCAAAATTTTAATTTATTGTATACATTTGTGCAATATACGTTATCAATTAATGATATAAATACAAATGTTGAAAGGTCATTTTAGGATATGTATGCAAGATTTAACTATAACCCTACTCATTAGTGAAAAATCTGCCATTTTTGCGATGTTCCCGAAAATGATGGGAGTGTTCCCAAAATGACATTGAAGTTCCCTAAATGACGTTGACGTTCCCTAAATGACTGCAACGTTTGGTTTTTGCATTATGTTGTAGATGAAAATAATAAATACCTTTAAGTATTAAACCTTTATTTGTACTTAAAGAATGAACAACATGAGTATCAAAATTTAAACTTAATCTATTAATAAACTTTTAGTTTCAGTTAACAAATATTATATATTAGGAACAAATAGTAATTGCACTCTACAAGTATCATTAAGATTTCTTGCATCAATGCTTAAAATTAAATAAATCAAATGTAGTTTTAAAACAAACAGTCTTATGAATTCGAAACATTATTCAAGCTTATTCCGCTTATTATCATCCCGCTCAAAAAATTTCTCCACGAATCTCATTAGTGATTAAAAATGTTGGATGCTTCCGATTAGATATTAAAATGTTGTCATTATTTTTATTTTTACGTAGAAATTGTTTGGTCATATAATTTAAACGATGTTTTTTGATACAGTTGCCACTGACACTTTTTTGAAAAGCCTCTCGCTGTTTAGAATTTTTTGGTAGTTTTTTAACGGTGTCTTTTAGTTGAGTTGTCAAAACTTCGCCAAATAATAGACGTTTACGAATTTCAGGGGTAACAGAACATTCTCTTGTTAATTCATTAACTTTGCGAGTAGGCGTATCAGCATTCTTTTGGGATACTCTTTCTTCGCGTCTTCTGTTTCTCTGTACTTTTTTTCGCAACTTCTATAATTCTTTGCATTTTCTGTATTTTATCTTTCTGTTTTTTAACAGTCCTGTAAGCCTGTGCTTTATCTTTTTTAACCAGTTTTCTTCCTGATCTCTTTCTTGACAAGCGATTATCGCTTTCTATCTCATTTTCAGAATCTGGTGGGCTATTACTTAAAATATTTGCCAACATCTTTTTTTTCTGTCTATACTTTTGAGAATTTTTTCTCCACGACTTTCTTTGTTTCCTCTTCTGTCTTTCAGTCATATCACTAACAGTCTTAACTTTATTTTCAGCCTTCTTCCTTTGGTAATATTCCCTATCTTTCAGTCTCTTCATCTCCCTTTGTTCAGGTGTCATTTTATCTAAAAACTTGCGTTTCCTTGCATTAACCTTTTCGCGATGTTTTTTGTAAGCTATACTGTCCTGTTTTAATCGTTTTTTTGACTTTTTTTTATCTTCATTTTTATTTTCCATGTTACTATTACTAAGTGGTTACCTAAAACAAAAAAAAATGCATTGTTATATGTATTTAAAAGCAAGAAAGCGTCATTTTGCCCGTTAATCGTCATTTCGAGAACGCCCGTCATATACGAGAACATTCCCGAAATGACCGTTCCCTGAATGACTATCCGATGAATATTTTCATATCACGCTTCATGCCGCTATGTTAGATATTGGTTTTTGAGGTTAGGAACACGTGAACTGTAATATTTATAAGAATTTAGCAAAAAGTATGCAAATTATCGGAAAACTAATCACCAAACAGCGTTCCCGTAGTGATAGGGAATTAAAGTACGCTACCCACATACGAAATTAAAACGTACTTACCAATAAAATCAATTATTTTTTTCCAAAAACACGACACGCGTCTTGTCCTTTGACTAGTGAACTTCACACTGTTGCTCGCTAGCGCCACCTAGCGCGTTTTGTTTGAATTATATCGACCGATATCCATCGCGTTCACTGAATGATTTAATAAACGTCAGACAGCATTTGAATAGTCAAAATATGAAAAATATATATTTTAGCTATTTAATTTATACGTATATTCGTAATTTAATAATGTTCGAAGCTAATATATAAAAAAATACAATTTTAAGTCTTAATTGTAAACATTTTTGACTTGTCTCAACTATGAAACGTGGTATAAGGACGCGTTCCCGGAATGACTATTTAGGCCTTTTTAGTTTAAAATCTAATAAAATATTATCGTAAAAAAATAAATATGATAAGTGCCTTGTAATTATGCGCAGAAACTTCATTTGGAAACAAGTATTTTAGCCATACCACGTTATTTTATTAAGAAAATCTTTGTCAGAAGCATGATTCTCACCTCTCTGATTTTGACCCTTAAGATTTAGCTGGTAACTCAGAGTGCCTAGTGTGAGATCGGTGTACTATCCGTATCCGTTCGATTACGTTGACGAAAACAAAAATGATTATGGCATTGCAGCAGCGCCTTCTGGCGACATACGGAAAAAGTTACAAAGTTGTGATCGAATGTTAAAAAAAAACTCACACTAGTATGGAATAAGCATTATCTTTATTTATTTATTTATTTATTTATTTATATATTTCAATTAACATGCCTGCTTACAGTTTGGTCCAAGACACAGACAAGTCATACGATTAAAATTTACAATACAAAATTAAAATTAAATAAATTCAAACCAATAATAAAATACAAATCAATAAAATTAATTATAACAAAAAGTAAAATCCAAATAAATTCATGTCAGGTATAAAAATAAATTATAAATAAAGAAAAGTCATTAAAAATGTGAGAAAATGTCAAAAAAAAAATACATTATTAAATAGGTCAAATATTATAAAAGTTAAGAAATTGATGGGTCAAGAGTATAAATCGCCCTAATCCATCATAAAACAGATCAAGATCATCGTATTGAGCGAGCACGTCACCGATCAGGCGCATATTACAGCGTTTATATTTATCTACAATGTGTTTGCTTAACATACTTACCTTTTAACTAATAGTTACTCCAAGTTATTGGAATCTTGGTACCAAGAGACTTTGCAGCAAAACTCTAATACTAATTTGTAAGACTACAGCTAAATTAGTACCGAACCGAAATGGCTTTTAATCAACTCCAATTAAGATCGATTTCAGTTCCTTTTAGCGAGGCACGAGGAAGGATCAGACTTCAGGCCAAAGCCTGGACTATCAATTAAGCCGCAACAACTTGGATTGAACAAATTAATTTCGCTGCAAAACATCGCGGGTTCAACTTGCGGGATTTATTACTTGGCTGTCTCGTAGTTTGGAGGATATTTTCTGTTGAATGTGATCTGGAATCGCATAGGTACTTTAGTAAAGAATTCTAGTTTATAGCCATTAGTACTTATATACTTATTAAAAAAACATTTGCGCGCTTGCAATCTATCACTTACCAGCATTGGGTATATGATGTGTGGTGATTGACCAGATCTCTCCATGTGCTTTTGTTTATAGGCATGCCATTTGATACTCATTATATTACATGACATTTGATTGACCGCATCGAATGTTCGATGTACAGAGTATAAGCCCTCAAAGTCTACTATTAATCGAGATTAACAGACCAAGTTCCAGCAAACAACCCGAGTTTTTTTAATATCAACGGAGAGGATGTCAACAAAGTTTGTGAAGTTGTGGCATAGCGGGTTCTAGCTTAGCTGTAAGTGCTGAGCGGAGGAAGCTTAACGTACCTAGTTATTTAACTAATAGCAAAATAAAATTTAAAGAGCTTATAGTTTGTTCCTTAAAGTTTACCAAATAATTCACGTTGAAATAGAAGTTTAATGACAAAAACGATTTTTTAATGACATGTTACATTATTTGGATGGACTCGCGTTTATTTTCCATAGTTTTTAAAGACGAATTAATAATAATAACAATAATCTAAATAAATTCAGAAAGCTTACATGCTTGTGTTAACCTACATAGGTTAGACCACTGACGTGAACCTACATACGCTTTCTAATAGTATGCACATACTGTGGGTTCATGCATAAAACAAAACACGTTCAAATAAAAATAGTTGACGGTGGCATAAAACTAATTTCAGACGACCTATAGATACTTCAGTCTCTCTTGGGCCACATAAGTTGGAACGGTTAAATATCGAGACCTCAGGATTAATTCAACTCGCTTATAGTGTTTCTTTTAAAATTTGAATAGCTAAAATGTCATAAATAGCTTGTAAGTAACAATGTACTACATCTCTTAAAAAAGTTTTTGCACAAAAACTTCCTCGATGTTAGTCATCACAAGCTCGTAATTGGATGCTTTCCACCGGGCGCGCAGAAGAGAAGTAAAATAATAAAACAGACTAGACAGGAAGAGTTAGGGATTTTCTAGAAAACTTTTATTCTTTCTGGAGAGCTCCCGCAATCTCCTTGGTGTAATCCAGCAACATTTTAAAGGTAACTTTAAAGTAAGTTCCGCGGAATACCTGTGGAAGATAGTCAAACTTTAAACGCTTCTAAGATTTATGGCTTCATATTTACTCTGGAAATGCTCCTTTTACGGACTCACTTGCATTTGGCGCAAAATATGAACTCACGGAACGTAAGCTTCATACAAACGCGCTCGAGCAACGCACACATAGACAACTTCTCACGGACAGTCCGCTCGGACTGTTCCAGGACTTTGAACAGGTACAGACGCCTGCACATCAACCTACCACAAAGGTGTCAAGTTTCCTCAATATACTTTGAACTTTATGTTTAAAGTTAAGGTTGACAATGTATTGAAGAAATTTTACAGTTTTGGGCATGTTGACGTGCAGGCGTGTGTACCGTTAAAAAATTGGTAGATATCGTTACTTCTGTCAAACGAAGATACCGGTAAAAAAAGTAACGGTAAGCTTGGTATCGTTACCTGGGTGACCTTTTTACTGGTAAATTAACTAACCGCTCACCACGGATTGGCTAAAGCGCAATATTTATAACGAAAAAAGTAGCGATACTTTTCTGGATAACGTACCTGCTAATGCAGTACCAAATTTGTTACTTACCGGTACCTACTTATAGTGGGAATTTGGTAACGGTATCGAGCCCTGCAGGCTTAGCCAAAGTAACATTAAGAAAACGATAGCGAAGTTCGAAAAGAATAAAATGTATGGGATTGAAATAAGCCGCGCTAAATCACGTGGTCAATCTTATGTCAATCCAATACGTTTTATTCTTTTCGCTAACTTCGGTATCGTTTTCTTAATGTTACTTTGGCTAAGCCTACTGGACTGTTCCGAGATTCGTGTCCGTGAGAGTTATGTGTGCGTTGCTCGAGCGCGTTATGTAGGTATTGTTGTATGTTCAAAGTTTATTGAGGAAATTTGACAGGTTGATGTGCAGGCGTGTGTACCATAAGGTGAAATGGAAGCAAAGTACTTTCTTGATATGAAATAAATAAATTACAAAAAAAAAAACACATGTTGAAAAAATTTGCGTTAAAATTATATAAACAAAACAAAAACATTTTATAAATAAATAAAGATGAATATAAGATAGAAACTTATGAGCACGAAACAGCTCTTTATAATAAATGGGAAATAATTTATTTGTATTACAAAATAAATATTTGGTGAGCAAAATTATTATTTGGTAAGCAGAATTATACAATCGGTCAGCATAAAAAATACTTACGGTTAAGTTAAAAAAAATCCCCAGCGAAGCGCGGCGCGGCGTAGCGAGGGCCAGTCACGGAAGGGGGGCGCAGCATAAGACTGCTGTTCAGAATAATATAAGTTGCAGACTGATTTAGAAATATTTGCTGACCATAAGTTGCCTAACTAGCTTTTTGCTGCCCAACTAGCATTTTTTGCTAACAAAAATACGAATACTTTGCTATCCGTTTAAATAACACCTATAATAAAATGCCATTCCTTACTTATAAGGAATGGGATTGGGACCACTTTTCCACAAATAAAAAAGGGTTTCATATGCGAATATTTCGCATTAGATAGGTGCCCCGACATTTTTGCGTTTCCAATACCCCAAATATTCGTGTAGGAACTGCATGGCTGGTTTCCCTTCGTATAATGCGACTATCGTTTATTATGAAAACCTTATCTGATTTGTGGCTGGCTGGAATCCAATTTTGTTGGAGCAAAGCTCTTGCTTATGCCTGGCAGTGCATGAGAATCGCTTTTGAGCAAGTGACACACTGGCTGTTCGATGGCTGAGCTTAAGAACGGAGCGATCTAGTTGAGGCTTCTATCTGCGATGTGGGGATGAAATGGCTTTGATAGCTGCAGCTTTGTGTGAAAAAACGTCGGTGCTTCGGAAGGCACGTAAAGTCATTGGTCTCGGCTGAATTAGCAGTCGTTATCAACAAACCAATCCGCACTGGGCTCGCGTAGTGGTTTATGACCCGTTCTCAATATCCATCCATAGGGAAGGTCCGTGCCCCAGCTGTGGGGACATAAAAATGAGCTGATGATGTCGATGATAGAATACCTACCGAAATATTTATTAACAAATTGCAAAAACACAAATGTTGAAAGAATTTCCACGAGCAGGATTTGAACCTGCACCCTTCTGACATACCGGGTCAGGTGCTCTCCCAATTGAGCTATCGTGGTTCTAACCAGCCCGCCGAAATGATTCAAAACTATTTACTTTTTTACTTTGAAAGCCAAAGGCGCCCAACCAATGTCAACAACTACCGTCGTTAACATCCGATCATAATATTTATACAAATACTAAAGATCAGGGGGCCTACCGCCTAACTCTATTGATATCGCTCTCGCTATCGCGCTCTATAGTTTATGGTGTAATCTTGCCATTTCGAAAGCTATATAAAAGCAATATCGAAAGCTATAGGCTATAGCTATCGATATTGCTTTCTTAATGCTTTCATATCGCTTTAGAAATTACAAAATGACGCCAAAAACTATAGAGCGCGATAGCGAGAGCGATGTCGATAGAGTTAGGCGGTTGGGGGGCGGTTAAGAAGTAGGCAAGCTATTTATAAAATGTTTTTGTTTTGTTCATATAATTTTAACTTGGAAAATTGGAAAGTGGAAATTTTCTCAACATTTGTTTTTGTAATTTGTTTCGCTACATGCGTTAAATTATATAAACAAAACAAAAACATTTTATTTATTAACAAATTGCTTACCTATTTATTTATTATTTTACATTGGTGTTGGTACTATCAGAGAAGACAAGCTAGATAAATGAGTTTTTTTAATATATTTTACTGGTAAGCACAGTGCCTTGATGTCACCTGATGTTAAGTGATGATAATGCCAATGATGGAAGCGCACTTCACCCGGGATCCTCAACTAGTGAGGCACTGGCTATCTTATCTGTAGCTGCCGGAACACAACAATGCTACAAACATTGATGTTATGGCGACATATTTAAATAAGCCAGGCGGACAAACAAGCCCTACCACCAACCAAACTGAGTACCAAACACGTACCCCCCGCTGGGAATCGAACCAGGGACCTCTGGGTCTAAACCGGTGGTCTTAGCCACTAGACCACAGAGGCGGTTAGTAACATTAACGTGATCGAATAGCAAATAGGACTCGTACTCGTCACCCTGATGACCGAGTTTTGCATTATTTCGTTCATAGTGCCACCCAACGTGACGCGTTCCATATTCCTTTGGTAAAAACAAAAATCACTAGCAGTTATGATTAAAAAATGAAAAACATTTTAAAATTGAAGACCCTCTAAAAGTATATCAGCGCTGTTATGCGTTTTGGCATCATTTTCGGTATCGCAGTATGAAAACATCCATTTGGCAGGTGTGGCTTGCCATGCATTAGTGCAATTGGATTTTATTTCTTGTGCTTGTGGCGAAAATTTTAATTCACATCGGGCGAGTCACTCGCTTGTAATTATTACAAGCGATCTGTGTGTGTCACCGATGATGAAAGCGCTGAATAAGAGTGCGCCTCAAATTCACTGCTCCAACCTAAATACAAGGTACTACTTACCTACTTACTTAAAAAATAACTGGTCTTTTTTAAGTAAGTAGACTGTAGGTATCTATTTCAACAAACATAATTCGTGGGGTTCTAATCAGGTGGTAGGTAGGTAGGTACTGCTGGTTATGCTAAGAATCCATTAGTCTGTACACACACATACACACACCCTCTCTCACGCATTCAGACACACATACAAACGATTGAATTTCAGACTGCGCAGTAGTGGGTCCCTAATATTTGTAAGTAGTAAGTACAGTAAGATAACCTCCTTACATACCTAACCTAGGACGAACCTCCTCCTTTTCTGAAGTTGGTTAAAAATTAGAAGCGTTTGTAAAACAAAAATATTTTCAAACTTACAACGATACGACGGTTCCTGGTACAAACAGCCAGACTGAAAGGAAAGTTGTTGTGCGGACATAACACCTGCGCCTTCGTAAAATCCATCCAATAAGGTTGGTAAAACGACTGTTACTTTTACTTCTTTTGCAACTTCTTTTATGGCTTCGTCCAGTTTGCACACAGGCAATGTCAAAAATAAGGAAGGATCATGAAGGAAATGATGCTCTAAATAACACTTCCCAAGCTCAATAATAATTACTATCAATATTAATTACCTATATAGTGACGAGACGACTGATCTAAGATGACAAATGTTAGTCCCCCGAGCTTCTAGACTAGAGTTTCAGTCGTTTCAGTAGAGAAGTGACAATTTACGGAAACACCACTTGAACTTTTTGGAAGTTCAAAGAGTAACGTTTCACTGTTTTGTTAACGTGTCATTTTTGCCAACACTCACATACATTCGCACATGCTCGAGCACTTACTTATTAGTTAATCACCACTATTTTCACATTTATATTTAGTAAGTTGGTACCTAAACACAAATTATGGAGACTTAAATAACCTTAATGTTTGTTTAAAATGTTTTCTTAAAAAGCTTTATTATATACAAACATACATACACTTTCGTTTTTAGGGTTCCGTAGTCAACAAGGAACTCTTATAGTTTCGCCATGTCCGTCTGTCTGTCCCCAGTCTAGCTCATACTCTTAGTAGGTACTAGAAAGCTGCTATTTGGCATGGATATACATATTAATCACGCCGACAAAGTGGTGAAGTAAAATTTTGAAAAATATTTTTTTTATTTTACCTACACGACGTGTAATTGTAAAATAATAAAGTGGGGATGTAACTTTTTTTTTCTTGTCTACCCCATAATGCGTGTTTGTAAAAACAGTTTTTTGATTAAGGCATCCGTTTGTGAACTACTAAGCTTTAAAGTACCAAATTTTGTTAGAGTCAAGTGTTAAGGCTACGGAACCCTACACTGCGCCTGGCCCGACACGCACTTGGCCGGTTTTTATAATATAATTCTAGTTAATATGTGGTTAATGTGGTTGGTAACATACGATAAATACTTGTTACTAAATGTTTTTTGTTTATATATTACAGTGTACACTGTTTGTTAATCCAAGTAAAAAGAAAAAAAATGCGATATTGACTCTTCAATTTCCCACCAAGCTTTTTGCAACTGTATCGTGTTTCCAGCGCTAGTCCATTCAAACGGACGTTGGGTAAGTAGATGTACGAGTTAGTCGACGTAACGTGCACGTTTCAAATTAAAATTATCCACCGCGCGATGTGTGTAAATCCGAAGCCTTTGTTATATCAAGTAAACTATAGCAATTACATTACGAATTTTCATGAACACTATTGAATTAAATTACGTTTACGATATCTAAATAAAACATAGACTAAAAATAATACATAGTTTATTATTATTTAGAATTTTGCATTCACTTATGCTGGCTTGCAGCGAAAATCACAAAGTACTGACTAGAAAAATTTAACGAGTCTTCTGGGGCCTCGCTAGCTCAACGGTCAGAGCATATCCAAAGGCCGTGGGTTCGATTCCCATTCGAGCTTCCCGAGGCTGGTTGGTTTTCTTCTAGTAAAATTTTATCTTATATGTAGCATTGTGAATGCGAAATTCAAAATAATATAAAAATAATATCTTGGATTAGATAGTTTGTTTTTCACTTTTCTACAGCAAAGTTGAAAAACTTTTTACGTCAACTAAATGATTAGACTATCTATATTTTGTTTTTATTAAAGGTCCACCCGCACCCATGGACATCACCAACATCAGAGGTGTTGCTTTTGCGTTACCGACCTGAGAAAAACCTCTTTACACCTCTTTCGAAAGAGTTCATGTCGCAGCTCAATGGGCAAATCTCGAATAGCAGCTCATTCCACAGTTTGATAGTTCGTGGAAAAAGCTCTTCTGGAAGCGAACCGTTCGTGAGAACAGTGGCTAAAGGAAATGTGCGTGTCCGTTATTCCGATGGCAAGCTATTTATAATAATGATTGATATTAAACAGGAGTTACACAATAGAAGAAAGAACAGTTACACTAATATGGCAAGCAACGAGAGTTGTCTTCAGTCATATTCACTAGGTACTTGGTGGCCTTTGCACACCTGTATCAATATAATTGTTGGAGTTTGAAAATCTTACTTCTGTATGAAAATTTTAAACATAGCATCATATCGGTTCCATGGTGTAATGGTGAGCACTCTGGACTTTGAATCCAGCGATCCGAGTTCAAATCTCGGTGGAACCTGTTTTTTTTATTCAGATTTTTGTGATAATTTAGTAAGAATATAATAAACACAAAACAATCTAAAGGTAAAATGTTTTTGTTTTGTTATATAATTTTAACGCAAATTTTGTTGCGAAACAAATTACAAAAACACAAATGTTGAAAAAATTTCCACGAGCAGGATTTGAACCTGCACCCTTCTGACAAATCCTGGGTGCAGGTTCAAATCCTGCTCGTGGAAATTTTTTCAACATTTGTGTTTTTGTTATCTAAAGGTACTTAGGATATTTGGTAAATCAGGCATTTTTTTATTTCTATTCCAAACTTTTTTTATTTTTTACAGGTAGATAAGCACATATCCTTATACGATGGTGGGAGCTAACTAGGCGGACTTAAAACTACTACGACCCAACCAAATTGAGTACCTACACAAACACCACCGGTAGGACTTACGCCTTAGTGGACAATTTGCCCACTAACGCGGTTAATCCCTTCATCCAAAGGAGTTTCTATTACAGCGCTTACACTGCTCTGGAGTGCTGTAGTAGAACGGCCTTTGCTTTAACATAAAGTAAGAAAATTCAACGAGTAAGTGCCCGTTTATCATCAAATGGTTCCATCTTCATACTGAAGTTTTGAGATCAGCACACAAAAAAACTTCCTGCGGTCCCATTTAGCATATCTAAACATAGTGGTGTACATGTACTTTGTTTAGAAAGTCCACTACAATAAGTTACAGTGATAGTTTAAAAACCATCAGCTGGAAAACGTCTGTACCGGAAAAATACCAAAAATTAGATACAGACGGATCATACAGATCATACGGATCATACATACAGATCGGTACAGACGTTTTCAGACTGTTAGTTGTGAGGGACGATATTTTAACTGACGACACAGTGCCCGTAAGGTACTAAGAATTCTACTAACCTTATATTAATCAGAACCTATAGATACCATTACCCATTAACATTTACTGTCAATGCACAAATAAGATCAATTCAGACATGTACACATTTTAAACCCACGCATTTGCAGTGCCTTGATCTCACCTTAAGTGATGATAAGGCCAATGATGGAAACGCACTTCACCCGGGATCCTCAACTAGTGAGGTACTGGCTATCTTATCTCTAGCTGCCGGAACACAACAATGCTACAAACATTGATGTTATGGCGACATATTTGGATAAGATGGTGGTAGCTAGCCAGGCGGACAAACAAGCCCTACCACCAACCAAACCGAGTACACAAACATGTACCCCCGCTGGGAATCGAACCCCGGACCTCTGGGTCTAAACCGGTGGTCTTAGCCACTAGACCACAGAGGCGGTTAAGGCATTCGTTACAGTCGGCAGAGTAACAAAACCAAAACATATTTAACAGTACAATAACGTTTATTTGAAAAACAATATTTACAAAACATCTAAAAGTATTTCTCGAGTGGTTCTCCAAGTATAAGCTCCAGCTTTCTGATGGCATCCTTGGTGGCAGTCTCTATCCGCTGGTCGCCATCTTCTAGTAGTTCGGCGAGGAAAGGCACGCTCTCCGCTAGGAGTGGTAACCAACTGCTGCCAAGCTGCGTCGCCATGGCAACCAAGCAGTCTAACGCGGTAAGTCTGAAAACAAAATAATATACTGGGTATAGACACATCATAGTGCCTTACAAATAAACAAAGAATAAGGTTCGAATAGTTATTCCGTGTTTTGTCTCTTTTACTCTAATTTGAAATGACTTTTACATGACAGGAACAAAACACGTAATAACTATTCGGAGTTTATTCTTTGTTTATTTGTAAGGCACTTAGTATTTTCCTAAAAGACGCTACTCAAAACAAACTATTTACAAACTGTAATTGCTAATGAGATCAGACCACTGATATTTGAATTACGGTCCGTACACGGCGTAACTAACCACAAACTGGTTTGTAACGTTAGTACCAATTTGTGATTGGTTGCGTGGTTCCAGAATAAAATAGACCAAACTCATAATATAGACACCATATTAGACACCACAATTTAACCTTGACAGCATTGACACAAGGTCCAATCAGGTAACTTTAAGATCACACTATTAACACGAACACCCTACCAAGCTTGTATCACCCACAATAGGATCTCGTCTGTCAAAATTATTTTTAATTACATTACATTAATTGCATCTTTTACAAGACTAAATCTCTTGTAGATGCATAAGACCATTGATGACGATGTTAAGCATAAATCAGAATAGTTAATTATTCTGTGAATCACGTCATACATAACGTTATTAATAATATACTTATATAAATCTTTCATTTTCAGGAGATCCATAGATTATTAATCTATCAGTAACCTTAAAGACTACGTTAGTATACACAAAATGAATAAAATGATTAAAAGTAATTGACACCCCCCAATGGGTAGGCTCACCGAACCTTTGCCACATGTAGCTCGGTGAACCTGCCAACCAAGACTGAATCCAGTCGATCCCCCGCCATCCCCATGACTCTGTTCGAGCTCCGCCGCACCCTGTTCACCAGCGAGGCAACCTTTTTCCGCATTAACTCGTAATAGTTATCCACGCTAGCATCGGCAAACATACCCGACGCACTACAGTAGCGTGGGAGCCGGAACAGAGCCCTGAAGATGTTATTGTATTGAACGCGTAGGGCATTGTAGAATATGGATAACCCGACAAAAACAAACGAGACAATATACTCCTACTTGTTATTGGAGGATACATTTTTTTTTCTAAAAATATATAACAAATTTTTTTGCAAAAGCATTGCAATTGTATAAGAAAAAACTACCTATTCTGATTTCTGATAGATGATGAAGTAATAAATTCTAAAAATAATGGGACTCCTGGGGTCGGCCTATCCGAAACCGGAGGACTTCAGGCTCTTCGCTCTTAAAGACGTTGCCAAAGATCCCGATGGGTCGAGGTGTTACTGCGAGAGGGAAACCTCGGCAGGCCCCACTAAGATAAGATAAGATAAGATAAGAATAAATTCTAAAGTTGAAATGTAATAATTTAGTAAGTACCTTATATCAGCGTCATTATGCCTAGTCTTTAAAAGAATCTGGTAATTCAGCAGCTTCCACAACGAGTCGTCTTGTGTTGCCACCGCGAACTGCGATATGCAAGGTATAAGCAACTCTGTGGCTCTTGCTTTAAGGCTCTGAATGCCACCTAATGTGTTCTCCAACTGATCCACCACGGGCTGCATGAGAGTTTCAAACCTTTCCTTGTTCAAGAAATTTTGGCTATCATACAGAAATACTATGTGAAGTGTCTTGACAATGTACTTGATGAGAGCGTGGCATTTCTCTTCAGAGTCGAAGTAAAGGTCTTCAGTTTTACTGTTGTTACAAGAGTCGAGGAGATCGGCAGCGTTCTTAATGAAATGTCCGGCGAATAGGACGAAGAGACCTTTAAGTTGATCAGCGATCGCACAACTCAATCTGGAAAAGTATAAGTAATAACATTATTAGATTATATTACCAACCGCGCCCCCCGACCTTCGGAGGGCGTGCGTTATTTTTCACCGCCCCAGGAACCACGCTTGTCCATTATCTCACCTAACGGTAAGTGACGATAAGGATTCAACGATAAACATTCAACCGCCTGTGTGGTCTAGTGGTTAAGACCACCGGTTTAGACCCAGAGTTCCCGGGTTCGATTCCCAGCGGGGGGTACATGTTTGTGTACTCGGTTTGGCTGGTGGTAGGACTTGTTTGTCCGCCTGGCTAGCTATCTAAATATGTCGCCATAACATAAAAAGTCTGTAACATTGTTGTGTTTCGGCAGCTAGAGATATAAGATAGCCAGTGCCTCACTAGTTGAGGATTCCGGGTGAAGTGCGCTTCCACCAATTGGTCTTATCATCACTTAACATCAGGTGAGATCAAGGCACTGTGCTTACCCGTAAAATAATAAACCCGTAAAAAAAACTGGAAGAGCACTTTACCCAAAACCCTTAACCACAGAGAAACAAATTAATTAATCTTATCACTAATTATGATTGTTGAACACAAAAGAGAAACCTAACTTAGTTGTTATGGCGACACGCTTTAGATAAGGAAGTGCATAAGTGCATAAGTACTTATTTTTTAAATAAATAAATAAGATTATGACAATCAAACCAAGTACAATGTAATGTTACTCTACTGGAAATCTAAGCCGGTACCTCTCGGTCTTAGATCGGTGATGGTGGCTAGCCTAGCTAGGTGAGGCTTAAAAGAAGCTCTAACTAATTACAAAAACACAATGTTGAAAAAATTTCCACAAGCAGGATTTGAACCTGCACCCTTCTGACATACCGGGTCAGGTGCTCTTCCAATTGAGCTATAGTGGTTCTAACCAGCCCGCCGAAACTATTCAACACTATTTACTTTTTTACTTTGAAAGCCAAAGGCGCCAATTGTCAACAACTACCGGCATTTACATTTTTATTAACATTTTCATTAACATTTTTTCAACATTGTGTTTTTGTAATTTAAATGTAATTTTAGCTATAACTAAATTAATATGAACGTTAATTTTGAACCCGCCTGGAAATCGAACTCAGGGTATCTGATATGGTCTAATGTGATCACAGAATTGGTTTAAGAACTCCAAATGAAAAAAAAACAATTTGTAGTTACCTATAAAACGTAACAGCTCTATCTTTCTGTCCTTCAACATTAGACCTTATAGCCCAGTCGTAGATTTTAAAGTAGAACGGTCTAAAGCTGGTCTCTGATAGCTTCAGTACCAAACGGACCAATGCATTCACAACTTCGTCCTCTGCCCTATCGATGACAGAACTATTCACATCTTTGCCTGTTGCGTCGCTTCGAAGCTGTAATGCTGATAAGAAGAACGCTGTCAAGTCCTGTTGCAAAGCCGTGAAGTCAGCTGTAGTCACATTCGCAAAGCAGTCAGCTAGAACGGACATTATTGGACCGATCGCATCGAAGTTTTCCTTCTCCAATAACAATTGATGAGTCTCATTAGCGACAGGTATCAAAACTCGTGGTGGTATAGAACTAGCAATTTTCTTCTTTATGGTGACCAATTTAGCTATAATAGCCGAAACTTTGCTGCATTCCTGATCATAGGTCTGCCATTTGGCCAACAGAATTGCGTACTCGTATAAAATTTTCTGCAAATACGGACTCAGGAATAATGGTAGGCTCTCGACAATCTTAGATATGGCAGTGACAGTGCTGAGGAGGATCAACTCAGGGGTTTCTGCCTTTCGTTGCTTCTTCAGAACTTTGATAAGAGCCGGCATGAACTTTCTAAGACTTGCCAGAGCATGGGCTTTAAGATTACTGCAGAGTTCGGCTAAGCACAAGACGACTGACGCCATGACGTTGCCAGTAATATTCGGGTTGCATGTGTACTCCGTAATGGTTTCTAAAACAGGCTTGAACGGCTCAGGGTTCTCAGACGCGAACATTCTCGTAAGCAATTTCAAAGACAAAAGTGCTGTTTGTTGATTCAGCTCTATTTCTAGAGCAGCAGGTTCACTGACGTTGTCTTTGGTCTCCATGGTCTTTATAATTTCCAATAACGCCGGTATTAGGGAGTATAATAGCTCCTTATCGACGTCGTTGAACATTTCGGGGCTAAATTGGATTTTGGAGTTCAGCAATTCCATGGACTTCCTTCGTACCGCGTGTAATGTGTGTTTTAACAATCCTCTCACTACAGACAAGAACATTGGTGCGGATAGCAAATTGTTGATGTTATCTAAAAGATCGTAGCTGTGATGTAACATTACTCGCCAATATTTCGCTGTTTTTTCGTCGCTGAATTTAGATATACTTTGAATGAATGTCAGTATGACAATAATAAATGTTTTGTAGTGAGCCTCCATGGTGTTAACGTCGCTTGCTTGGCTATTGTGATGAATAAATCTCGACGATGCTAAGCAATTGTTCATGAAAGTAATGATGACATATTTGTACTGCCGTAACTGAACTGCGGTATGGCCATTTACACTAAATATATCACTGGGATCGACATCTGTATCCATAGAACTTTCGTCCTTTTGAACTGGTAGAGTTTTGATATAAGCCATCAGCTTTATCAGGTTCTCTAAACCGATTTCAGGAGGGAATTCTATAAGAATGCTTTGACCAAAATCTAGTCGATTCATAGGCGATTCTTGATCAGCCAAAGCTCTATTCAGCCTTTTATCTTTCTTCTTATCGTCGTTAAAATGCGTAATATGTGTTTCTAATAATAATGCTAGGAAAACCCAGAGGCAATGATTGGGTCCAAGTGTTTCTATCAACTTCTTGTACAACGGAATTCGCCTATGTTCTGGCACGTGTAAAACTATGTCCGCGAATATTCTCAAAACAGGTACTATACGTTTTTGCAACTGTTGAAGCTCTTTCTCCGTACAGTCCTCGACATCCTTATCTAACTTCACCAGGATGGGAATTAAAGTTTCTATTATTTTAATGATAATTTGGAAACTGTACGCATCGTCGTGTCTTAAAACTGAAGAGCCCATAAATGTGAATATTTCCATGGTATGGTGAAGAACTAATTCAGGTAACAAATAAGCAGCATGTGACATTAGTATCAATGCATGGTGATGCGTTTGTGGGTTCTGAGTACTTCTTATGCATTGCACAACCAGTTCCACTTTGAAGTTTGATTTGAGAGACCTTAGGTGGTCTTTATCATTTTCTTTGACGAATTTTTTGCAATAGTACCAAAGTGAAGACAGAATAAGCTGCTTTGTATACTCCACATACGTCTGTTCCTCAAATCTTAAACATTTGCTTAACAATTCAAACAGTACGAAGACAAAAGTGTGGTCGACGGACATTTTCTTTTTATTTTGCACATACTCAAGGAGTGTGACTCCCAACTTCCATTCATTAGTTTCTGTCAGTTTGTAGGACAACATTGACATTGAAGATTTCTTTTTCTTTGGCGCCTGTGTCGCTGGATCGGCAGCATTCAACATATCATTCAATATAGGTTTAAAATCAGTTAAGCTCAAATTAATTTTTCTCATGACTTTAGCTGCTGCACTTGAAATGGTCGGATTGTTGCTAAAAGCACCAGCAGACGAGATCAGACGAACCAAACTTTTAGTTTTATCCTCAGGGACTTTTTTGAACACATGTTCATCTAGTTGTTTCAGAATCAAAACACATGGACTTGTGAAAGTAAGCTCTTCATACAAAATACATTCTCTGTACTCTTTCAATCCCAATTCTATTGAGTTCCAAACTTGATCTTTACCAAATGTGGTTGCTGTTGACACATCTATTAAGTTGTACACATTTTTGAACAAATTGGATTCATAAATGTTAAAAGTTAATTTCAAATTGAGTTGATTTTCTACTAAAACCTTTTCCAAGGAATTAAGACTTTGAATAACTCCAGGGAAAGTACTAGCATTGCTGATCTTGTTTATTAACTTCAGAAAACTGGAAGCAATGTGTGGGGGTGTGTCAGAGGTTAAAATATTTGTAAATTTAATAAGACAGCTCTTCCTAAATATTTTCTTGGCTGGTGAAGGTTGTGATAGAACAGTATTCAAAACCTGAGGTATCTGCTCGTGATCTAGTAACAGCTCTTCTTTATGTTCTGATAACTCTTTTAGTAGTTGTATGTATACTTTAGTGTTGTCGGAAACAAATCTCAGCAGATTGTTTATTGACTCAATAGCAGTTTGACGTATAGCAGCAATAGGATTATTCAGATTGAACAGTATCATCAAAATAACGACATCAGATTCGTACAGCCAATCGGAGTTTTCCAGTGAAAAAAAGTTATTTAACAACTTTATACTTCTGAGCTGAAGCTCTGGACCTATCACATCCTTTGGGTCAACAACATATAATATATGGCCACAGGCAAAATTGGCGATAAATTCACATCTTTCCTTACTATTCTTGAAAAACTTTGCTAGTAATTGCTGCAATAGCTTAACATAATTCTTCTCGTAAGTAGGAATTGCACATCCAGTAATGCAGATTTCATATAGTCTTCTCACAAGAATTGTTTCTGCAGTTTCACACACATTACACCAAGGCTTTGGTAAGTTTTGTATGTTCATGTCTTCAATAACTCTCATAAATATATATTCCACTACTTCAAACAGTATTTTGTTCTGTTTAGATAACTTCACATATTCTGGAATCTTGCTTGAGAAAGTGTGATCCGCTGAACTTGCCACAATCAATCTATTATCAACTTCAACTGAATCAAGTAACAGATTGAGGGTAGCTGTTATTTCTTCTATAGAAGAGGTTTTGAAAGAGCAAGTCTTTAAAAGCAAGTAAGTGCAAACTTCTAAGGTGTTATTCTTATTTAACTGATTATCATTCAATATGTCATCAAAGTTTACTACTCTATCAACAAATAGTATTTTAAATATAATGTTGTTAAATGCTTCATGATTCCCTTTGTGCTTACTGAGTTCTTTCTTCAGGTTACGTGTCAATTCGAATTTTTTACCCCAAGATGAATTCACAATCTGCCAAGTAAGTTGTGCTGAATTCTCATCATAAGGAAACAAATGGGGCACCAAAGCTAAGACTGTTTCTTGATTAACAGGAAGTACTTCCAAGGAGCAGAATTTTTTAACAGTTGTATTGATAACGGTCTTCCACTTCTTAGAACCTTTGGATACTATATTAACAAACACATTGGTTAAGTCTATTTCATTGAGAGCTTCATTCAAATATTCATTTGGCATTTCTAAGGCAGCAGCCACCACATCAATATTGTCATCGTTAAATCTATTAACAATAGAATCTTTCACAAAATCCACATTCTCAATTTTTAGAGCATCAAACTCCTTGCTTATGTACTTCACAGCTTCAACACGCATTTCAGGGTTAATATGATTGAGATTTTCAAACAGATATGATCCACCAACTTTATGGGCAATAGCAGGTTTAAAGCATAGTATTTTAGAAAGATGAAGCCTTCTTTTGGAGGAAGCCTTGTTGTGTGACGTCATTTCTTGCTTGATAACTTTGTCAAATGCATCTGGATATTTAGTTTCTAGATTCTTTAGTAAGCTTATGTACCACTGTAAGATTTTTGATGAGAAATCATCTTCCTCATCTATTATTTCTATGTCGCTTTCATCTCCTTCAACTATCTCACTTCCATTTTGTAGCTGGAATGAGTCTAGGACACATCTGAAATCATTAAGATTATATGTTAATAAAAGTTATTCATTTTATGTTTTATTATTAGTTCTGTGATTGATTTATAAAGGATTTATTTTATTGAAGTTGTTGGGCTACAGCTCAAATATTACCCCCTTATTCATAAAAACTATTTAAGCATTATTTAGTTAAATATTATTTTGTCAACGTCACACAAACATCATTTTGAAATTGAGAAAAAGAGACAAAACAATGATCAACTAAATAATGTTTAAATAGTTTTTATGAATAAGGGGGTTACTGTTCAAGAGTTCTGGACAAGATAGTAAAAGACACTGGCCTAGCTATGTTGAAAGGATGTTATAATATTGTTGAAACATTTTATATTATGTTAATGTAGTGTACTACTGTACACTAAGGTATTTGAGGAAGACCAGCATCAGGTTACCCTTTTAGGGGTCCTGACATCATACTGAGTGGACATGTTTTAGTACCTCACCTAAAATTGTATTGTATTATTTTGTATTGTACTGTACTGTGATATTTGTGATATGGAAGTACCTACTAAACTTTTTCTATTCTTTTAATTTTTATTTTTTTTAATATCTATTAGACAGTATTAAAATATACTTACTTGATAACCGTTTCAGGCTGTTGCTCTTTTAAGTCAACTTCATCAAAAAATATCAAAGGCAACTGACAGAACCTCCTGAAATCCTCGGTATCACTCTGAATAGCGGGCAATACACTAGACAGGAAAGCCAAAGTAAATGGTTGAATGTTTTGTTTGTGCTCCACAGACCTCTTGAGGAAACCACACAAATTATTCATGATATCCAACGAGATATCATTCAATATTGTATCAGACATCTTTGTCATGTGGGTCTGATAATTGTACATCATAGTGATCAATATCGCAATATCATATGTCATGTCGTACTCTGTAGTTAGCAACTTATCAATAAATTCATTTAAAGTATCATTCTTGAGAGTTGCTTTGGTGAACAAAAATCCGAGCACAATGTACGCAGAAGATCTGAAGTCAACAATAGGTGACTCTATAGCTTTCATAAGGATTGGCAACAATGCAGTTATTATAGCTTCGGTGACACGTTTACTACTTTCTAAGACACCTAAAGCAGTCTGACAAAAGAATGCGAAGACAGTACCCAATTGAGACGCTCTCTCCCCAAACTCTTTAACATACTTCAGTGTTGTTTTAGCAATGAACTGCAACGTTGCAGGATTTGATGCACACTGATTGTACCACACTTGATTACCTAACGGTACTCCATGTTTCTGGATGGGATGCAACCAATTCCATCTGTTCGTAGTTGATTTGATGTCCATAATTTGAACAAAGCGAACAAATATTTTAGAACTGTGATAAGGTAAAATCAAGGCCATTATAGCATTTTGGTTGTACTGATGTATGTGGTACCTATTGACAAGCCATTCCAATGCCTTATGGGCTGACTGCAACAAGAAGTATGGAGACAACTGTAATAAGAACTTTTCTATTGTCTGATCAAGATTTTGGTTAACATCTTTACTTTGAACAGCTCTTTCAAAGTCTTTTGAAGTTAAACTGAAGAGAGAATCTTCGTACACACGAAATCCTTCGTACAACGCTATCAGTTCATTAAGGCCACTAATGCCGATTTCATAGAAGGTATCTCGATCCTTTATTGACGCTTCCTTAGGATCAAACAGAAGCGATGCTTTTTTCTTGTCTTCTTTGTAAATAGAAGACTGCGGCGCCGATAGCTTTTGCAGCTGTTCGGCTAAAGATGTAGAAGCCATTACGTCTATACGCTAGTAACGTACACTCTGTAAAATATGAAAAATATATTTTAGACAAGACGAAGACCGCAATCTTAACCTGGACAAGTAACCTAGCAAACTTTAGAAATATATATTATGACTCACTGCAAGAAATAATTATTTGGTTCTGCTTACATTTTAATTAGTACTCCAAAACAGTTTAAAACGCAAGAAACTATTATTTAGTTCGATGTTTTATTCGGTTTCCGTAATTTTTTAACACACAGACACAAACACAACAAATAAACACGTGCGCATGCGAAATGAACTGCGATACCAAAGAGAATTAACACTTTATTCTTTACTTGATGGCTTCGTGCGATTACACATTTAGCCATCACAGTCAAAGTAATTTTTTACAAGTATTACATAAATATACAATATTTCCTTCCAGTGTGATGATGATGAATGATAATAGAAATAAGAAGTGAGAAATGATATACACCCCAATCCCTCGAGTATATCGAGGGGTTGGGTCAGTGAAGATGTGAGGCTTTACTAATTCCTAGGGCGGACTTCTTGAGAGAATTTGAAAAATGAAGTTGCACTGTTTTGTTTCATTTGCCAACACTCATGCGCACCTACGAACACTTAGCGGTTAATAATCCACCATTAGCAATTTTAAGCCAAGGGAAACAAAATTATTGATTTTACCTACATTCATAATCATAACGCCTTTTAACGAGAAACTAATTCAAATAATAACATTAACAAAAAACTGCAGGACATACTACTATTAGTTGTAGGCAGGCATGTCTACTTTGTCACAACTAGGCAAATTATAATACGAGAAAATAATAATAACCGTTTGATATTTTCATGACATTGACCACGATCAAATTTGACCCTTAACGCCTGTGGTGTAGGTGTATGGGCTGGGTGTTGATGCACAAATGATAGTCTGGCTTACTTACGTAAGATGGTATAATGTTCGTCCATAAAACATACACGGAACACACTCACACAATAATATAGAAGGAGAATAGCGAACATACACAGCACAGTTTAGAAAGCGGAAGAAAGTACAACTAACAAACAAAAGCGGAAAGCGTTAAAGCGTAAGCTATGTGTTGTCGCGACAATATATTTATTATATTATATATATTATTATATTTATTATATATATTTATATTTATTTTAATGTATATATGTAGTGTGCAGTAATATTAAATAGGTAATATTAAGTGCCCACACGCCAATTGTTGCGCCTGTAGTAGACCGGATTATATTATAAAAGAAAAGAAAGAAAAAGAAAGAAGAAATAAAAGCTGGAAACCGGAGGCGATCCGAAGAAATAGCGAAAAAAATATCGACGATGATCTTAATAGATCATAATATTAGTCGACGACTCGTTATAACTGTAGCCCGGCGATTTTAAGTCGAGATTCCGTCCGAGGGACGCTTGAGGGACGTCGCGCGTCGTCGAATCTATGGTCAATCAAACAAACGTCAATCAACGTCAAATATCAACCCCACCAAAACAAAATGATGAATGGTGACAATTATATTTCTCTATGATGGTGACTTACCTATTTTGTTTACCAACGGCAACATATCAATTTCATCGCAGTTTCGCACGCATTTGGTTTAATGTCCTTGAAATCATCTGTTTTCAAAAATCTGTTTGGTAGTGTTTACGCTTACGGCATTACATTACATTTAATACAGTACGTCCACCGTCCAGTTAATTTTGACCACTACAAGTTTACACTTTTCTTTGTTCTCGTAATAAATTCAAACAGACGACATGGAGACGCGATTGTTATTAATCTTTCTTTTACTGTTCATACAAAACAGTTGTTCTTATAAGCCTGTAGTTCTAATTCACGGAATAATGACGGGAAGTGGTAGTATGGAAATGATATCCCATAGAATTCAAGAAGTAAGCATCTAACTTTTTAAAATTGTTTTGTGTATGAGATAAGTTTATTTTATTCATATTGAAACTCATATCGCCCAGGTCAAGTGACAAGACGCTCGGCCTGTTATGTGGAGGTTCTTAATGGGTTGGATTTCTTGGTGACCAAATTGTGTTTCAGATCTTTACCCAGTAGATGGATAATAATATTTCCTTTACCTAACTAACACTCATAAAGACATTTTGTATAGAAATTAAAAAATTACTACATTCAATATTAAAATTAGACTACAATAAATATTGAATAAACACAAAAAAAATAAATATACTAACTTTAACAACATTATGCGAATACATTAAGTATGTCTATAATTTTTAGCAAACAAGTATTGTGTGACCAGTACAGTCTAGAATAAAAAACTTTTTCAGAAACATCCTGGAACAAAAGTGTATAATGTGAACAGGTTCGAGAGCTGGTCGAGCTTGGAGACCATGTGGCACCAAGTACTAGAAATTGGTATGGACGTTGCCAATATATCATCACAGTATCCAGAGGGAATCAACGTCATTGGTGTGTAAGCTTAATTTTATCTAAACTCATTTACTCATTTACTCCAAGAAGAAGGACCGACAATCTAATGAAGTGGGAAGCGAGCAGCACAAATTCGGTTGTTGTGGAGATCCTTGGGGGAGAATTTTGTCCAGCAGTGCATGTCTTTTGGCTGAGATGATGAGATGATGAAATCGTTCAAACTGAAGTACAGTGATGCAAGACTGCTAGTTGACAACTCAACTATTGTGTTGTGTTGTATTTACTCAGCATTTTTGCCAGAAATTACTGTTTGTTTCCTTTAGATTGTTTGTACAGTATTTCTAGATCCATTGTGACCATACAAACCCAAGGATATTTCCAAAGTTATGCTTTTGTGAGCATTTATAATTTAAAAGTTAGAATAGATTGAAAACTTTTATGATTGAGAAATTATTTATTAATTGAATGCTTTAACTTGTGTGACATGTTGATAATATGACCCAATTTGGAAAAATATTTAGATAAGCGGGATTCAAACTCACACCCCATGATACACTGGGCGAGTTGCACTACCAACTATGCTATTGTAGCTCTGTCCAACCCGCCCTGATTTATCAACACTATCTACTCTTACTTTGTAAGCCAAACAAGCTATATTCAATATACTATGTCATAAACATCCGATCTTAATACAGTGACCCCAATTTACAAGAATCAGTTTAGGGATATCTGATATTAATTAATAAACATTACTTATTTTCAATTTAGTTATCTATTATTGATGGATGACGTGAAAAGTGAATACAATATGTCTGTCATTTACTTATTATTTTCCTATGGGATAGATAATTGAACAATAATAATATTATAGAATAAAAAGATTATAAGATGATATTTTTTTAATAAGTATTGTGTTTTTTAATTTTAGGTTATTCTCAGGGTGGTCTCATTGCTAGAGGGATCATTCAGACATTTGCTAATGTGTCTGTTGATACATTTATATCGTTGAGTTCACCTCAGGCGGGACAGTATGGAGGTATGTTACTACTATTTATGATATAAAATACACTCCCGGACTCCCGGAGGGAGTTTGTATCGATATGCTGGACGCAATGGAGCCAGGTGCTCTTTAGTGACGAGACAAAGATCACGCTTCATGGTAACGATGGAAAGAGGAAGGTCTACCGAAGGCAGGGAGAACGTTTCGTGGAGTGTTGCATAGAAGAAAAAGTAAGTTATGGCGGTGGGTCGTGGACCGTCTGGGGAGGCATTTCCGCCGAAGGCAAAACTGCACTTGAGTTTAAGTCTGGGCCTCGGGTGCCATCAGTAAATTCTGACCGTTATATACGCCAATGTTTGGAGGCTCATGTAATGCCGTCTTAGTCTGTAGAAAGGCAAAATCAACACTTGGATCACTAAAAACATTTTTTTTATTTTTTTTTATTCAAATTCAGAACAACAATGTAATAAAAAACTTAATAACCTTTGTTTTTTAAAATTTTTAAATAACTTACAGAAATTATTATAATCTTCTTAGACAGACTTCCATAAGATGGTGATAACCAGCCACCACAATACAACTTAGTGCCCTGGTACTGGAACCCTCGACCTCGATCTGATCCTAGTGATCTTAAACTTAATCACAATTAAGTGAGATGCTTAACGGGCATAGTATGGCTAAACATTTTTTTTTTCATTAAAGCATTTTTTGTCAATATAATAAAAAGAAAGTTTTAGTGTACAATATATCCAATAGAGCACTATAAAGCGATACTTCTATGTAATTTTTATGTACAGATCTTATAGATTGTTATTAAATACTTTTTCAGCTGGCTTCCTACATCTGGTGTTCCCCGGTCTAGTTAAGGATACAGTGTACCAGTTGTTCTACTCGCGCGTAGGACAGCACACATCAGTCGGCAACTACTGGAATGACCCTTACCATCAGTCGCTCTATGAGACGTATAGTGTGTACCTGCCTTACATCAATAATCATATACAGTGAGTTTTCTTTTTACCAGAATATAATCAAATTTTTCGCATGAATCTTAGTGCTAAGGAGTGTGAAGCCCATTAATTATTGAACATGTTCGTTCACATCAGTTGTGAACTCGTGAGTAACAAAGTATGTTAATTGGTATTGAGTACCGTTTACAATTATTCACCCTCGTGCTATGAAGGTTCCACTGCTGGCATCAGACCTACGTAAATGAACAATAGTAGAGACGCCTACACTACACATCAACCTATCCAAAACTGTCAAATTTCTTCAATACATTTTCAACCATATTTTAAACTTAAAGTTCAAAGTCTATTGAGGAAATTGGACGGTTTGTAGTAAGTTGTGTGTACGTGAGGCGATTAAATGTTGTTGGCCCAATGCGTTCTATGGATTAAAGCAACTGCCATATTACGATTGAAACCAGGACTAAATTATTAACGCGCCTTTGAAAACAAATTGCTTAAAATATAATATCCCCTCCAGTGTCGAACGACCAGCCGCTGGTCGCTAACAATTGATTTTACCATTGTTGTCGCTCAAAAACATATATTATAAGATAACATTTTACTAGAAAAAATTAACCAGTCTTAGGAAACCCGAGTGGGAAAATTTATCTTGTAACTATATAATTATAGCATTGTAAATGCAAAAATTCAAAATAATAAAAATATTTTATTTTAGTCACCCATCTGCATACAGTATTGCGAATGTTGCTTAACTTGCACGATTTTAAATGCGTTAGCCGCTGTGCTATTGAGCTTTGACAACGCTTCATAAATAAGATAAAAAAAATATTGAAAAAACAAGATTGGGTCTGAAGTTTATTTGCCGGGGTGTCGCCGTCGACGAAATCGTTTTGGAGGACATCATCATCATCGTCGTGTTATTAAAAATATGCTGTTAATGGTACTCGCTATCTGTGCGTAGGTATTGGTTGTTATTTTCGCAGCTCAAAGCGTCGGTTCCATGGTGTAATGGTTAGCACTCTGGACTCTGAATCCAGCGATCCGAGTTCAAATCTCGGTGGAACCTGATCTTTTTGTTGTTTCATTTTCTTTACTTTTTCAAAATATAATATTTTCATTATTGTTTTAAAAAAAAATTAGTTATCTACTATTTTTTTTTTCATAATTTTTTGAAAAACTTTTATTTCGTAATGTTTTCTGAGCACAATATTGTTCTAGTACCTACTTAGTTACTTATCTATAATTGTTTAAATATTTATATAATATTATTGTTATTTTCTTTACAAATAAACAATTATTTCATAATAAATGATACATATGAAAAACAAAGATATGTAAACAATGCATTTGTAATGTATGCTTTGTCTTCTTAAATGTTTTGTGTATTTTGTTTGTGTTTGTTGACTTTTATATACAAATAAAATATTTAACTACTATTGTATTACTTATATTTAATTCGACCGACTTGGGATCATACAACATATATTACTTACATTAAAATTAATATATTATTGCTATATTGTTTATTTTATATTGATAATTTTTAATTTTTGAAAAAAAAAAAAGAAAATGTTGAAAAAAATCCACGACTAGGATTCGAGTCCGCACCCATGAAATGCCGCATAATTTTTTTTTATTAACAATATTTTATTTGGTTTTCAGATCGGCAAAATCCAATGATTTCAAAAACAATTTGCTGAGGTTGAAGAGATTGGTATTGATCGGCGGTCCCGACGACAATGTTATAACGCCCTGGCAGAGCAGGTATTGTAAACATTTATAATAATAATAATATATTAATTCTAAAGAGTGATAAATTCTTCTCTTTCGATTTTGGCTTTATCATCACTTAACATCAAGTAAATATGAAAGACGAGTACTTGCCCATAAAGAAACAAAAAACTCAACATTTGCTACGACGTCTGAGATTCGAAGTGATTTTATTGAATATCCATCTCTCTTCTCTGCTGCGGGTTCCTGGGCGGAGAAAAGAGACCGAGTGTTACCTGGTAGCTGCGTCCCGGGTTAAATTCCGGGGTCGGGAAAAGTGTGTGTAACAAAATCCATAATTATTTATATATTTTCAAAGGTGCGAATCATCATCAGTTATATTAGTAAGGGGTAGTTAAGCAATTCGATATAATATTGATCAGTTGACCCAGCCTTTTCCAGCAGTGGGACAGTATTATAAGCTATATTTTACTTTTTGCTTTACCTATAAATAAATAAAAATTACAAAGTGTTGAAAAAATTCCACCAAAAAAATTACCAGTCAAATACATGGTAGTGTGTGTGTGTGTGTTTCATTGATGTAATGTATTTTTAGGCATAATTTAAAAAAAAAATTACCATTCGGCGAACCTTCTCTATATAAACTATAAGTGTGCGAAATTTCATACTCCTCCGTCCGTGCAATTTTCGTAAAAAGGGGTACAAAGTTTTTGTTTCACGTATTACTATATAGATTATAACATATATAACATAATATACTATAACGCCTCAGTGGCCGAGTGGCAAAGCGCTCGGCCCGATACCCGGAGGTCCCGGGTTCAATTCCCAGGTCGGGAAAAGTGTGTTTCGGATTTATTCGGTGCACAGCCCGGGTTCGTGATACGATTTATTTCATCTCTTTTCAGCCAATTTGGATACTACAATAGCAGTGAAGCGGTCATAGAAATGCGGGCGCAAGATATCTACACAGAAGACAGGATAGGCCTCCGCGCGCTCGACGACAGCGGCCGGCTGCACGTGGTCACCATTCCCGGGGTCAACCACTTCAGCTGGCACATGAACATCACGATCGTGGACGACTGCTTGCTCCCTTATCTAGATTAAATGTAATTAACGGTGAGAAAAGGTTTAGCACCCCTATTTAGTGGTGGCGCATTTCGAATGAGTGAGTTTAAAAGAGCTGGCATGAATTGAGTAAATGGTTTTGTCGACTGGTACCGAATGCCTCAAGGTATATGTAACTACAATTCTAATATAATAGGCAAAATGTATTTTTCAATAACATAGACTTATGTTCAAAGACACGGTTATGTTTCTAAAAATAGTTAAACATTATATAATTTCATTATTTTCATTTTTCAATTTCATTATATGAAATAACGATGTCCACGGCTGATTAGAAAATAAACTTTTTTATATACTCGTACAGACAGTCTTAAAATATATAAATTTATTCAAAATCTTCTGTAGCGAAGATTTTAAATATATTTTGTTGATTTATTATTAAATCTTCTGAACTTCCCATTGGATCCATTCAAGCCAGCTCTAATAAGATTATAAGTCAACAAAGTTACTATAAATACGGACTGTCAAATCAAAGTTAGTATTTAATAATATTGTTTTAAGTAGAACATTAAGTGCAAATGTGGATTCTCTCTTCTAAATCTTTTATATTAATTTAAATTCACTTCAATTATTAAGGTACTTTTACATACCGTTCGAGAATTATTATAAAAATTTATTATATCAAATTATTATATTCGTAGTGTAAGAAAAGTGTCCTGTGCGAGCTTTATTCGCTATTCGATCACGCTATCAAAATGTCAATCTGAGATGTCCTAGCCTTTAGAGGCCTGTGGTTGTTTCGGTCACGATCCGATCCGAACACCTCGGAGAATCTAGTAGGGAAAGGGGACACGCTACGATACGGCTTGAGGAACCCTTTAAGTTTTTTGCCGCTCCCAAATAAGGCTGGAGACGCTGAAAAGATTATCAAGAAAATCTCTCAAAAACAAATTGTATGACATAAATGCATTGCAACTCTCCTCGTAAGTCACTGCGTAAGACGCTGCATAAGAAAGCGCTGCTTCAATGCCATACAAATTCTGGAATTCGTTAACGTATATATAATAGCACTCATATTCAACATGTTTTTTTTTCACATTCAAAACTTTTTTTTGTATTATCCAATAGCCTCAACTTTTAAAACATACTGTTTTGAAAGTCTTTCGAGGTCCCTATAAAAGGTCCCTATAAAAAAATATTAAAGTAATTTTAATACATATAGGTAGGTAACCAAATTTGCCAAGAGATGTATTTTGTTAAAAAAATTTAGTCGTTTATAAAACACGTCAAGGAACAGTAGTCTAGTCTAGATCTTTAGATATAATACTATTGCCAAATAACTTTTGTAGTTTCGAAACATTTTTTTATTAGGTATATATCATTATTATGTATATAATATAATCTGTTTTAATTTAAATATAATATAAATATAATATTATAAATAGTTAAAATATATCAAATCAAAAATTAAAAATCAAAAATTGTATTAAAAATATTTTTTATTAAGTTATGTAAGTATTATGTATTTGCAATAATCGCTTTTAATATGCTTATTATACTCATTTGGAAAAATCTAGTTTTTTACATTATTTTAATTAGTTGTTTTTTTTTATTTGATATTGTAATTTTAAATCTTATATTTCATACAATTTCATGGTAATTTTAAAGAAGACCGAATATTTATACGACACATTTGATAAGTAGTTAGTTACTAATAATAATGCTATTATAGTAACACGTATTGAAATCTTTATTAAAATGCTAGGCGAATGATTATTATTTTATATCATTCAATGTATAGCCATTTAATTTGTATAAAAATAATTAAAGATATTTTTTATTAAGATATTAAAGTAAGGTCGCGGTGCAGAAATAATTTCGGACAATAACATATAGAGGGATATGTCTTTCTATCCGTATCTAGTCTTATGCTATTTATTTTCAGTCTTCGTTCGAATTAAATACTTTTGGTATGTGATGTTCTCAATAGATGGGAGTTGCTTCCATCTTCTAACATTTATTGTTAACTTTAACTCGACGGTGATGTGAAGATCTCGCTCTAGGCACTTCGATAACGGCAGTTATCGCATAAGTGCGCGCGAGCCCTACAGCAATAGGTATATGAACGCGAGCAATAGAAAGACAGGTCATTGTACGAAATTCTCCCTGCTTCGCGTCCGCTCTTGACTAAGTCACAATAATGAAATGTGTGATTTAAACTTTTATACGTATCAAAACATAATTTCAATTGACATGATAATTTATATTACTGGGTCTAATGGCCTAGCAACAACCAATAGGTTTGGTATTGTGAGCTGATGCTACGACTTTTTTGTTTCCATACTCGCTTAATATTACGCTCGCCGAAGGAACATTGTGCCACAAAATTAAATAAACTGCTGAAGGTAAGATTCATACGAACGCGGTCTACTCCGCGGTCTACGCGGCCTACGCGGTCTACGCGGTCTACGCGGTCGGTAACGCACATATGTCTATGTGTGCGTGTGTGTGTGTATAATTTTAAAGAGCTTTATTGTTCAAGGCGATATTATTGTTTTTAAAAACGGACGCTTATATAACTAACATTATTTAGACGAATTAAATACCAAATTATTTTTATATTAATTGAAAATAAAAAATAGAATGCACAATTTGATTAATCTGGAGAGTGTCCTTAATTAGTTGACCACGACTGTATATTTTGTTTATGTAATACAATGGTTGTTTCATCTTAAATCAACTTAATCGTGACTACACTTTTGGCTTTTTTCGGTCGGCGCACCCTTAACCTTCCCTTCTGGGGTCTTTTCCTCTACCTTCTTATTTTCTGATTGGGCCTAGTGCGAGTTTCCATTCAAATTCTTTTTTATTATCTGGGGAGTGTTTTCTAATTGCCTCAAACGGCATTTTTAACGTCACCTGTCTTTTTTGAGGGCGGCGAGAGACATAAAGGGCTCCTCTAACCGTGTGAAACGAAACCCCGTCAGAGGTTTTCTAGAGAGCATGGCACTAGTGCGTGTTTCCGTTCCCCACTAGATTCTCCAAGGGGTTTAGCTAGTTATTCTCGTTTTCGTTAACGTCATCGAATGGTGAGTCAATCTCGCACTAAGCCCCCAGGCCTCGCATTGGTTTCTCTCACTGTACACCTTGACCCATTGTGATATTTCGTGCCAATTTGTCAATATCATATTTATAAGTTCAGTTTTATTTTGTAATCTTTTTATATTTTTATTCATTAAGTTTTGTATTTTTGTTCAATTATCTGTAAGATCGTTGAGAAAATCGGCAATAATGACATTTGTAACACAATAACTCAGTTGGCTTAAAGCCAACAACCTACTCCAGTTTGCATTGCAACAAAGTTGTATACAATATATCTATGTTATTAAAGTAATTAATTTAAAAAAATATGGAGAAAACAAGTAGAAAAATAATAATGTCGACATTTAAGCATAGATAATGACTTTGATTGTAAACGCATAATTATGCTCAGTGTTAATTGTGATCTGCTTTTTGATATGTAGTTAATATAACAGTGATTGAGTGACGATATACATCACTTGATTAAGTTCAAAGTAACAGTGATATTTTTATACTTAGATATTATATATTATGTAATAGTTTTTTTTGTACATGATTCACTGTTTCCTAGTTTTACCTACTAACCCTCTATTAATATAATCATAAAGTGTAAAAAAAAAAACGTTTTAGCAACGAGCATTTTCAAACGGTTTTTTTTGCTTGTTGCTAAAATGTAATCAACTAACTATATTTGTTGCTTACACTTTGCTATTTTAAGCTTATATATAAATGTTTGCAATAGAGATGTGTGATGAAAAGTGTGATTTGTAGAAGTAAATATTATTTTTTTTTATTCTTAATATAATTTTACAAGATTGCCTCTAAATCCAGTACGTTAATTCATACAAATAGAGAATTTGTATAAAGATAAAAAGTATAAAGAAGTCCTTTCGAGACTCATGAATTATTTGTTATATCCGATGTTCCAGAAGTAGCAATAAGAAAAATAAAACTGAATGTTACATTTTATATATTCTCATTGTAAGTAAACTGTATGTTTTTATGGGAAAATAAATTCTATGAACCTATAATAGTCCTGTCATCTTAAACGTCCTAGGCCTAATAGTCCAACTCATCCAGAAATCTAGTACGCTTGTGCTAGGAAAATGGGCACGTCATCAGTATAGTGTAACGGAGCTATAGAAATCGTTCGGATACCGACGCTAGTTTTGTCACGATAGACCCATTCACCAAAAGAAATTATACGAGTGAATACACTGGATGAAGTAACACTTAATAAAAAATATACCTATCACATTAATTCCGTTAAATACTTTTACACAGAATAAAAACAGTTTTTAGTGCCTACCAGCCAACAATGAAGTTTCATTCGAACTTTATCAAAATAGTAGTACTTCATATTATAAGATCACTAGCCGTCACCCGCCCGCTTCGCTGTGCGAAAATAATGGATCAATGAATGCTAATCCAAATAATTATTAAGTTTACCAACATCATTTGCACAATCTCATGTGCTTACTACATACAAATTTTCATCAAGAGCCGTCACCCGCCCGCTTCGCTGAGCGTAAACTCGTGAATAATTTTATTTTATAGCCTACAATCTCATGTCCTTACTACATACAAATTTTCATCAAGATCGGTCAAGCCGTTCGTTATAAGAGGACATACAGACAGACAGACACAAATTTCAAAAATAGTAGAATTGGTGTGAGTGAGTCATAAAACGAATATTTATCCCAAAATTTGTCAGAAAAATTGCATTTACAGATAAAGCCTACAGATTTATATTATAGTAGTATAGATGTCGTGAGCTTGTTCTTACACGTGTTTCATCCCGATCCGATCCGAACCCCGATCCGATCCGAACCCTTCGGAGAATCTAGTAGGGCACGGGGACGCGCACTTGTGCGCGATGCCGTTCCCTCTAGATAACCTCTGAAGGTGATTCGTTTCACACGGCTTGAGGGACCCTTTACGTTCCTCGCCGCCCCCAAAAAGCCCGGTGAAGCTGAAAATGCCGCAGCGGCAATCAGCAATCTCTCAAAAAAAAAAAAAAAAAAAACGTGTTTCATATGCCGAAGATTGTATAATAAAATTTTGTATAATGAAATATTGCTTTGAATTTTTTATCTTTCATGATTTTAGATAACTTTTCGGACATGTTAATTCTTGAACTTGAAATATTCTTGACTCTTTGCATACCATTGTGAAATCGGTACTACCTGTTACAATATCTTGTCATTTAGGTAGTTATTTTTAAACCGATAGAGAAAGATTAGTAAGACAGAATCCATTAAATTACTTATTTAAAATACACAACTTTTAAATACATTTAGGTAAGCTCTTTCGTGCAAAATTATTCGGTTATTATAATAATATTACTTATTATAAACTATCATGATCACTTGCTTGAACTTGAATATATAACCGCCTTTGTGGTCTAGTGGTTCGACCTCCAGTATTTGACCACAGGATCTGAGTTCGATTTCCAGCGGGTAATTCTAATTTATACATAACAACAATGTCAGTTTGTTGTCTATTCCATAATAATTGAGATAATTTTGTAAATTCTCCGTGAAAAGTTTAAAACTATAAAAGTCTGCCCCCCGACCGCCTAACTCGATCGCGATACCTATAGGCTATAGCTTCCGATATTGCTTTCATATTGCTTTCGAAATGACAAGATGACGCCTCCTCCTCGCCTCGCCTTCAAAGCGATCGAAAGCGATCGAGTTAGGTGGTCGGCCCCACCCACGGTTGGTATAGAATGCTACTAAATATGAGCAACACACAGGCTTATTATGTCATCGTCGACGATATATTTTTGTGTATGAGAACATAGCATCTAGATATTATCTTCAATTATTGTTTTGGTTTGATCGATGCCGACCTATAAGGTTGAATATTTATTTTACTTACCTATATGTCGGTAACAAGTCTACAGATTTGCTACATTCAGTCTCTGTAGCGTAATGTGGTTTCTATAGAGACTACCGTCGTTGGCCGCATTTAACCTGTAAATGTTTAGTGGCATTAAGAGTATCGGGCGGAGGTTACCCTACCTACCTACCTACAGGTAAACCTAAGGACGCGAGTAACTTTAACCCCCACCCCCGTGCTTTTTTATGTCAGGGTTTTTTAAACTATTATTTATTTTATTATTATCAACTCATGTTGTTACTATTTAAATCCTTTGCAATGTACTTTCCCGTTTAAAATAGTATCAACAGATATACTTTATAGGTACTCCTATATTAATCTCTTATCTAACCTACATCGAAATTTGTAATTCTTAAACCCAATCAATAGTAGATAGGTAAATGCTTCAGATATCAATTCTTGAGTATTTCAATGATAAGATTTTGTACTAGCATTATCTTTGTTTTATCGTCTTCGAAGTATACGAGTAGTTAGACGGAGCATAAGAAAATATTCCTAGTACACAGTCAATGCGGCAACACACAGCTTTCTGAGAACGTTGATATCAATTTATTTTTAAAATTGTATCGGGGAAAAGAACAACGGTCAGTGCCCAGTATGCGTCTACGCACGCGTGAGTCATGCGTCTTCGTCGCCATTTTTTTCTGGAGCGATCCTATTACTTTGGCGACCGTCAAAGATTAAACCAAATAACGGGAGAGGTTACAGTATATATAAATAATAAAAGGTATTTGATGTTACACGAGTCAGTCAATGTCGCAATACGTGGAGAGTTAAATAGGTCATAAAAACTTGTGGACTTTAACGTATAAAGTATAATAGTAGACTTAGATTTCAATTAAAAATAAAACATACAAAGGAAAACGTACATTTAAATGGTAGGTATGTGTATTGTGTATTACCTATTACCTGTTACTTATCGAATTAAAGGCGGCATACATAAAATACCAGTAGAAACTTAGTAAACAAAAAAAAATGGTAGGTACATCAAAAAATTATTCGTTAATCAAGAATCACAAAAGAAAATTCTTCCATTACATTATATTGAAGTTATTTTACCTACGAATAAAGATAAATTCTTCATGCTATTTGAGTTTGACGCAATGCCCAAATCATGTCTCAATGTTAGCCTAGCCTAGCCGCTAGCCGTTATCAGCGCAGGAAACAGTCGTTCTGATAAACAACAACCGAAACATTTAATTGTTTTCTCATGAATCACTATGTAAACGACCGAGTTGTTGAAAAGTATTTTAAATTATTATTTTTAATAGTCACTATGTTTTTAATTGTCTTTCGTTTATTTACGTGGTCATTGTCATCTGTCACTTAAACAATTTAGGAGAACATTGTAATGATCTAATAAATTAATTTGCTTGTTTAAGCATGTTAATGGTGTTAATTCTACCAGTTTTGGAATGGAACCAGTACCTAGTGATAGACATTTTTGTCATTTAATCATTAAAAAAAGGGTTAGCAACTGATTTTTGTTTTAAGAAATACGCAGATCTTGCTTGCCCTTGCTGTCATCCTTTGAATTAAAATCTGTTTTTTCTGGCGACGAAAACTGTGGCAAACACTGGGCTCAAAGTTTGGAACACTGAACACGAGCTAAGCGAGTGGCGAAAGCGCCTGAAATAAAGAGGTCCTTTGCCCTTTAGGACAGGCCCGGGTAGGACAAGCTCAACAGTCCACATTTGGCAAGCGTGGTGATTTAAATATAAGATAAATTATAACGATGACTTAATTTTAATGTGGAGGAAAGGGGCCCGGCCGATGAATGTGTAGGTACTTCAGTAGGTAAGTACAGCACCGCATACTGTCACATCTGCCACTTTCTTTACTCTGTGACAACTGACGCGTGCCCATGCCCAATGCTGTCTGATGAGTCACGGCATTTCTCGATTACATCAATTTGGTAAGCAGACAGGTGAATCATGCTTGTTGACATCCAAAAAACTGGAGTCTACCCCAATGCAATTTACATAGTTACTTTTTTGTTAGTTACCTTTCTGTTATTCAGTAAGTTTTGAGAAGAAATATAAAAGACAAAATATAAGGAATCAGGTGTTACTTTGCGGAAATACATGGCACAAAAAAATGTGATTAAAACTGCATCCAAGCTGGATAAACGAGTGATTTAGCGGAATTAATAATACGTATATTATTTCAATAACATTTAATTATTTCAAAATAACTAACAATTCACACAAATCGTGCGTGTAAATCCTTAAAAATTCTATGAAAATAATTAAAGAATCTTAGCGCACGGCTTTGTCGATAGGGGATTGTGTTTTTATCCTTCTATATACTTAGTTAGGTATACTTAGATCTTGTAAGACACATAAGCCGAGATCCGAGAGCCGAGAGAGAGCCGAGATCTCCGGAAGCCAAGAGCCACGTATCCTTCCTATCTTTACGACGATTTTTTTGTACAGGGCCATTAATTGGGAATCGTCTCGTCTTAAGTTCTATAAGTCACAACTTTCTCAAAAATGTATTGCAAATACAGTATAAGAATATGATAAGTAAACTTTTTCCTATACAATCATTACCAAACCTTTTGATATTGATTTACTTTTGTTCAATATTAATTGGTTTACACCCTCTGTACCTACATAAATCGGTGTCTTGATGTTGCCAGACTCTCCTCTCTTCTTTTCCGAGTCAAGTATCGAAGATCTTCATCATCAATAGTGATAACACTGCCGGCTAGAGTTCTCCGAAAATTTGGTTAGGTATAGGTATCAGGTTATACTAGGCTAGAAGTGTGGATGATTTTTTGTAAATAAAATATAAAAGTCCACACATGACTCTTATTCTCCCAATTATTGATTATGCTGATGTTTGCTATCCCGATTTAAAAATAGGACCTTCTTATTAAATTGGATCGTCTTCTCAATAACTCAATACGCTTTATTTTTGGTTTACGCAAATACGGCCATATATCTTCCTATCGTCTTCAGCTTAAATGGCTGACCATCCCGCAACGTCCAGAATTCTAACAACTACTTGTTTTCTATCTAAATGATCCTAATTCTCCTTCTTACTTCAAATGTAGTTTCAGTTTCCTTAGATCTACTCATGCCCACCAACTTCGCTCATCAAATAGTCACCTTCTCGCCACTCCTTTGCATCATTCAGGATTTGTTGCAAATTCCTTCACGGTTCAGGCCATTCAATATATATAATGGTATAATTATAATATAATGGTGATGATATGATAGGTAAACAGGTAGGAACGAGTGAACTGCGATAAGCGATAAACGTAATTCTGATTTTCAGTAAATCGACAACATTTTCAGATCGGTTCGGTGAAATTCTGGCTATAGATTGTGACACACTTTTGCATGAAGCAATTGAGGAAAATGCTCTAAGAAAATCACATGAACGTTACACCACAGAATAATTAATTACACATCAGAATTAAATACTTTATACGGATCTAATCGCTATTATTTTATTATGATTAATTCGTAAATAACCTGATCTCAGCAAACCGCATGGTGGCACGGTCAGCAACGTTTGTCGCTGACCACTTCAGTACCGTGTCATAATAACTTTAACATTGACAAGCGCCCGGTTAAAAGTTGATTAGTTAAAAAACTGTTTTTAAGTACTTTAAGACTCAATTACGAGCTGTTGTTCATGTAGAAAGGTAGACTCAGTCGTAGATCGACAGACGGACCGATTTTCATCACCGCCATTTTTTAGTCATCACCAGCTTATTTTATGTCCCCAATGCTGGGGCACGAGCCTTACCTATGGTTGGAAACACGACAGGGAGAACGGACCAAAAACATGGTTGCTAACGCCTGCTAATGGAGCAGGGACCAACGGCTTCATGTGCCTTCCGAAGCACGGACAGACAGATTTTAGTTACTAAAGTTTTAACAACTAACTTTTATAATTATTATGCGTTGAGACGTCAATGGAAATATGTAGTATTGTACTTAATTTTAATAATACACTAACGATGAGAGCAACTCGAAAGTTTTGAACCCCAGCAGTGTTCTAGACTGATTTTTAGTAGGTATATTTTTGATTCGTGCTAACATCTCCTAAAACCTACTACGAGAGTTCAAATTTTATAGAATGTACATAGGTAGTTATACAGGTAATTATAATTAAGAACATAATCAAGAATACCGGTTAATGACTTAATGAGTAATGTTTTTGTTTTTATCGCGACAATTCGAAGAGCACGTGTCCTTCGGTGGGGTACAACGAATCGTATAATAATGATTCACGCATAAATTTCACAATTAATGATTAACAAAGTTCATAGTAACGTAATGTTTGCCGGCCGACGCAATCTCGCTGTTATGTTATGCGCCTAATTGCGTGTTTGTGACACATTTTTCGTGAGCTATTAGTTAAGAGGGGGTATAAAGTTAAATCGCCAATCGTAGATTTGATTTTAACACTAGAAGATAAACCACGATTTACCCGAAAAAAATATCATAGATACTACAGCATACTTGAAAGGGTCTGGTGAAGTGAAAGCATAATATAACTAAATATTATCGTAAAAAAAAATATCATAAATATTATATTTATGATATTTATATAAATATTTTCGATTGCATTGCTTGAACCTTTTAAGTTTCTCGCCACCCAAAAAACTTCCGGTTACGCTGTAAAGTCTATAGGAAGCCAAAATAATAATGTGACACATTTTCGTGCGCTACCGGCGCCGACGACGCATCGACTGTCTGCCGGTAATTCACCCGGAGGTACGCATTTCCAAGTAGGTTAGGGCCTTCAAATGTTAAGATGTCGCATTGACCGGATATAATATATGATACAAATACCGAATCTGAATCTCCAGTACTTTTATTGACAGACAAAATTAATTTTTATTTCACAACGACGCTATGTGGTGAAGGTCGCGCGTAGCCGCTGGATGCGAGCAGCACAAAACCGTTCGTTGTGGAGATCCTTAGGGAGGCATATGTCCAGCGCTGACGTCTTTTGGCTGAGATGATAATTATAATAATAATTTTACACCAGTTAATCGTAAATCATTTAATTTATCAACTGGGCCTCAATTTTAAACGTCTACAATCGTGTTTTAGAGGACTTTTTTTTTTCACGATCTTTGCTAACTGGCTAGTAGGAGCTGGATGAGAGCAGCCGCGGACCGTGCTTAGTGGTGTGCACTTGGAGAGGCGTAGCTATGCCCAGCAGTGAATAATATAGGCTGATGATGATGAGACACGATTGTAAACCTTTTAAGATAGAAAAATGGCCGCCTTGTTGTTAGGCGATGATAAGGCCCAGGTGGAAACACACTTCACCCGGAATCCCCATCGATAGAGGGTATCTTATCTCTCACTATCAGAATGCAACAATGTACACGATTTAAAAATAATATAAATATACTTTAAAAACTATGTTACTGTGTCGATAACTTTTGCAAGTGTCACATTTGTAACCAATAGTAGGTTATAAATGTGACACTTAACACTGTGTAATACTGTGTAACACTGTGTAATAGTAGGCAGTTACATCATCACCAACCCATTTTATGTCCCCACTGCTAGGGCACGACGATGTCCTCGTGCACGAGCACGTCCCGATGGATAGGGAGAACAGGCCATGAATCACTACGCTTACCCAGGGCGGATTTGTGGCTGCGAATGCAGCCGGGACCAACATCTTCACGTGCACGGAAGGCCTTCGGATGTCTGAGCTCGAGATGATAAATTTTAGGTCACTCATCCGATGACCGGCCTTTGCGAAAGTTGCTTAACCTCAGCACTCGCTGACCGGGTGCGTTAATCACTGCAACATCGAGCTCCTCAATAGTTTAATTATTGAAGCCTAAATCAACATAATAACATTTTTAATTTTAATAACCCCTCGATGGTAGAGTGGTAAAGCGTTCGGCCCGATATCTGGACTCATAGGTTCTACCACCATCTTTAGGTTTAAAGACATTTATTCCCATAAAAACAATTAAGTTCATTTACAATGAGATTAATATAAAAAGCTTTAATATTAACTTAATAAATCTAGGCGCAGCGCAACTGCATTATTTAAATTAAACTTAAACATGAATAAGCCAACAGTCACAAATCAGCTGTGTTCCGAACGCATCACCACAGCACACATTTTTGCAACACTCTTTAGCTACCTACGCACGAAACCGGTCTTGGGTCCGCAGCGAGCGGATCTTTTCTAAGTCTGTCACGATAAACATAACAAGATAGCTAATTTCTCGGAGCTTAAGGACACCGAGATAAGTACGCTTCCATACGTTGACGACCTCCTTGGTAGTGGTTTGTACACCGGTTTTCATGGTGTCGCCATCTCTGAGGTCCCGGGTTCGATCCCCGGTCGGGTCAATTTAGAAATGATTGTTTTTCTAAATTGTCTCGGGTCTGGGTGTTTTCTATGTATAATAAGTATGTATTTAAGTATTTTAAGTATGTTTATCCGTTGTCTAGTAATCATTCAACGAGTTTCATAACGATGCTTTTCTTGGGCTAGATAATTGGTGTGAGTGTAGGAAGGTTTTTTTTTTATTTTTATCTCTTTTTTATCGTCACTATGCCGCTGCTTTTTTTTAGAGAGAGTTTTTTCATTGCCTCTGACGGCATTTTCAGCTTCACTGGGCTTTTTTGGGGGCGATGAGAAACTTCAAAGGTTCCTCAAGCCGTGTGAAACGAATCACATTCGGAGGTTTTCTAGACGCACTAGTGCGTTTCCCCGGTGCCTTACTAGATTCTCGGATCGGATCGGGGAGCGGAACTACCCGAGGGCGCCTCTAAAGTCTCGGACCTCGGCTCGGGTTGACCGGGCCGTGGTGGTGAGAAGAAGCGCCTAGGTACATGTCTGTACCTGGTATAGAGCGCGTGTGTACCGGCTCGTCGTATCCTTGTTCTACGAGGGACGGTGTCTTGGGCCTAAACTAGTGTGCATGTTTAGTGTATTCTGTAAAAGTGTAAGGCATTTAGAGGATCGGGCGGGAATGCCGTTGCTGTGTTACGCGAGACGCGGTAAATAAACGAGCCTCTGCAGTTTAAAACCATAACTCCAGTATGATTAATAAACTAATGAAAAACCTATGATCAAGGCAAGTGGCAAAGGTCAGTAGGTAATATACAAACTCATGAGCAATCTAGATTCTGGACACCTGGCTTCACCGCAAGATCACAGAGGCAGATACATAATGACTGGCTTCGCACAATGACTTTGTAACCGTACTTTTATCTCACTGGACATCTCAGGTAAAGCCCCGAACACAAAGAGACACAATTAGTCTAATCTTTTTAAATCAAGCTCCCGATTTACTTTGATTGTAAGCAGAAAATATGTTATTTTTAATAATAATCGTTATTTAACTACTTACATACATACATATCTTTAGATATAACGACTGTTAATTGATTGATTATCTGAAGTGTTGACGGCTTAGTGTACGTAAATAGATTTTTAATCCTTATTATTCATTAAAGCAGTGATAGGCAACCTTTTAACAGACTACGCTATGCTATGCTATGCTAATTATAAAGCAGCATATAAAAGTCAGCTCTACTAGATCAATTTACTACAAAAACACTCAATTCAGTATCTCTCGGGAACTCCTTATTCAAAGAATATAAAAATTAGCCTATGACATTTGATAGCCTTTCTTTTAGCACAAAATAAAGAGATACCAGAAAGTAATCTCCATATCGCGCTCAGGCAACACATAGAGAACCTCTATTAGCATTTTACTCCTTTTTTTATAAAGAGTTAAAGATTATGGCAGACAGATTTTTATAATGATTTTTTAAAAAACCAAAAAAATATGAAAGCCAAATACATACCAATACGAAGCCTGCCCCCCGACCGCCTAACTCGATCACTTAATTTTGATCGCTTTGAAGGCGAGGCGAGGAAGAGGCGTCATTTTGTCATTTCGAAAGCAATATGAAAGCAATATCGATAGCTATAGGCTATAGCTTCCGATCGAGCTAGGCGTTAGGCCCCCTGCATTGTGGTTCTACCTAAAGAATGTGTGAGTCATAATTCCTGTGGGAACTGCGTTTTATTGGGATGACTCATATGAGGACGCTTGATGAGCTGACAAACCTGTCTGGATGATTGGTTAAAAAGAGCAATGAAATCTTTAAAAACGTTTTTTTTTTCCGTCAGTTATTTAAAAAACCGTTAGAACTCTTTTTTCTTTGTTATACTTCGTGCGGTCAGCACGTTTAGCCAGTCTATGTAATAAAATTTAAACACTGAAAAAAGACGACAACCTCAGGCGGGAATCGAACCACGCACCTAAGGCACCTAAGGCGGTTAAGGCAGCCGCCCGGAATGCGGAAGGTGCGTGGTTCGATTCCCGCCTGAGGTTGTCGTCTTTTTTCAGTGTTTAAATTTTACTTAAGTATATTTAAGCGTTAATAAAACGCTAAAATATATAAAAAACACCAGTCTATGTAATGTTGCTTACAAGTAATATAACTAAACAATATTTTCTTTGTTAATAGATGATAATAATGAGTAGTAAAGATGTGGGGTTTTACTAAGTTCCCTACTTCTAATTGCATTGGTGCAATACTCGACAAAACACAAATTATAGAAAATAAGTTTAATCGCATCGCAGACATGGCTCTTCACTTTCCCGCCAAGAAGTCCCCAAGAGAAATTTAATAATTTAATACGTAAACGTATTTGGTGACATTCTTATGTTAATCGGTGACTATAGAAAAATGGTATACAATTTTATTACAAATGATGTTGTTATATAATTTGTGTTGTCTGGTTTCGATAGAGTCAACATGTTTATAAATTTATATTCAGAGGTTTAAAGGTAGTTAGTTGTATACCACAAAAGTACAATTTAAATCACTAAAAGCTATTTTCACTAAAACATTTTTTTTAAATATTTGCACAGATTTTTATTCTATTGTAAAGAACATTGCGAATTTTAGTCATGCTAAAAGCAAAGCAATTACCTATAATTCAATTCCCAAACTTTCGACCTACATTTTTAAAACGTGTTTGTTTTGTTTATTTAATTTTAACGCAAATTTTTGTTGCGAAACAAATTACAAAAACACAAATGTTGAAAAATTTTCCACGAGCAGGATTTGAACCTGCACCCTTCTGACATACCGACATACATTTTTACTCACCTACTCAATGATATTATAATAATATGAAAAGATAAGCTATATAGAAAAGGTCTAAAGTCTGAATAAACAAGTTAAGTAGATAGTAGGTACCTATATTATTATTCAAACAGCCGATCGCAACCGGCAAACCACATCACCAAAATGCCAAACTAAAACTCTATATTTAGAATTAATTCTATCTGACAGCAAAAAAACAATTGATAAAAATAGCCTTAAAACATCTAACATGTTTTGTACCTGCTTTGAATTAAGAGTTACGGTCGTTATTATGTAGCTCATTCAAATCGTTAAAATCACATCTTTCATGGTCATGGTCATTGGTCAACGCTCTCACACAGACAAAATCTTCATTGCGGAATGCTAGTCAAATGAGTATAACAGCCGCGATAGCTCTTATGGTCATGCAAATAAAAGTAGATGTGTGTGTACCGTACGGGTATTTTTTCCACGTAACTCCACAAGTGTAGCGATCAAGCACTCGATTGGAGCCTATCAATGAGTGACGCACCGCGAGGGAACTCCCTCCGCGCGTCCCTCTAGTAACGCGTGCTCACGCGCATATATAAAGAGCACGCGAGATCGTCCGAGTCATTCAATTTTTAGCGACGCAACAGGCACGCATAAGTTCTAAATTCAAATTCAAATAAAAAGTGGTTCCAATTTCAAGAAAAGAAATTGCCAGTACTGCCTGTCTCAAAAAATTACAAACTTTTACAGTTCTTAAACAAAACCTTCTTACTTACCAAACATGAAGATGTACTCAGTGGTCGGCAACAAGAAGAAAGTGACGATGGACACCAACGCCACCAAACTGAAGGTGGTCGGCAACAACTGCATAGTCCGAGTGAACTGCAACCAAGGGGAGATCGAGGTAATCGGCAACGACTGCTCTATAGAAGTCAGAGACAACTACGGTGTCATTAACCTCGTTGGAATGAACGGGATCGTGACTATAGTTAAGCGATGGCGCGGCGACCGAGTTCAAATGGTTGGGCCTTGCTGTCACCTCACCGTGGCCGGCAAATCGAAGACGAACTCCTACGATGCTCAATTGTCTCCGTTCAGCAAGGACTTGGATGACGTCATCGAATCCCTCTTTACATTTGTGATGCGATGAATACTACTTGAAGAGATCAAGGCTTTAATTGTGTTGTGAAGTGCTCGATAGTGGCACCTGTTATCGAAGTGATAGGACTGATAATGCTGATTGCGTCTAAAGTGCGCGAGCTATGTAAATTTGACGGTGGAGATTGTAAATAAATGGTTATTTTTTACAGTTACTTGTGTTTTTTTCATTGGAATTGATTGCGTTCATCCGGGCAGCGTCATGGACGACCCGTTGCACAGGTACTATGTTATTCCCCGTGCGAACTATATTACATAACATAATGATTACCTATAATAATATATGCATTTTCCTGGTCTTGCAACTATGTGGAACTTAGTTTTGTCATAGGTCATAGGGTTATTAATTAAAGAAACAAACAAAATGTGGGGATTTTGTTAATTTTAATATTGGTTTGATATGTTAAGATCTGAGTGATAAAGTTACTAGCTTATTTCGGTAAAAAAGAAATTAACATAAACTAGACTTTCTAATTCAAACTCCATATTGAGAAATTAAAGAAATTGAAATAGGTTAGTCAAAACTAAAAAATACATATTTTTTAATAGCTTCTAGAGCGCACAGAGTAAGTAGTAAAAAACTACGTTTACTATAGAGAAATATACCTATTTATCTCTAGATGTACCAGATGCAATCTCCATGTCCATGTACCAATAAGTAGGGCGTTTACATATAGATAATCTGATACTGCAAAAGAAAGAGGGAAAAGAAAAGCCATTAAATAAAGAAATAATAAATAAATAAATATGAGACAACATCACATACATTGTTCTGATCCCAAGGTAAGTAGCTAAAGCACTCGTTTCATGGCAATCAGAAACAACGACGGTACCACAACCACCCAGACCCGACACAATATCGAAAAGTTCGTTTTCGACATTGACCCGACCGAGAATCGAACCCGGGACCTCAGAGTTAGCGCCGCTCAAAGTCCGGCGTGCAAGCCACTCGGCTACGGAGGTCGTCAATTACTTAGTTTCATTCTGTACCTCTCAGTGCAAAAAAACTTTAATAAAATCTATTTGAATGCGTGTGACGTGAATGTTGACATTATTAAAATTTGTATTCGTTATAATTTTTTACTTAAAAAGCAGATATTATGGTGTAACACTAGAGTTATGCAACACACTTTGGGTAATTCATCGTTAAAATTAACATCACATCAGAAAAAAATTACAGAAATGTCGACAGTTAATAGAAAACCATAGTGCACTTTATATACGAGTATATCATAAACTATTAATATTAATATTCATAAATTAAATTAAAATATGTACAAACGTTTTCTATTAACTATTATCATCTCTGTATTTCTTTTAAGCATAGAAAGTTTCATTAAAATCGGCTTATTGGTTTCAAAGAATTACTTAGAGATTTCTAGTTTGTGTGGGATACACAAAGTAAAATGGCTCTTGAAAAAGCGGTATAAATTACAAATCCTATTTTTTAAATTATTAAAGGCAAGAGATGAAAATTCTGGTTGCGAGATCCCTAGGGGAGGCCTTTGTCCAGCAGTAGTTGTCTTTTGGCTGAGATGATGATGATGAAGAGGTAAGATAGTGGTCAAGGACAAACCCATTTTCATAAAAAAAAAACTTATTATTACTTGGGTTTATATGAATAAGACTTTTGCATTTGCACGAGCCAGAGGAAACGCAGATGCGTCGTCGCCGCCTTTCTGAAACCAAAAGGTCGTCTTAAAACACGACCCAAAGTTAGAAAACCTACTATGACTCTACCGCGCCGGCGCCGACCTGATGATTCTCAAAGCACTCGAAATATTTTTTCAAAATACCTATGTATTTAATTTTGGCGGGTCGGAAAGAGCCACGATAACATAGTTGACCGACATGTCAGGTGCGGCTTAGAACCCGCTCGTGGATTTTTATCAACACTTTTTCAATTACTACAGGGTGACAATAATAAATAAATAATTGAATAATGTTGTCACATTTTATTTGTTACTAAACAAAAGCGAGAACTTTTCAAATGGGCCTATGTTCAGTAGCGAACTGCGATAGGCTCATGATGGATGACGATGAAAACTTTTCACTCAGAAAAAGTTTGAGAATAAGGGCCTTTCAAGTACAGACGCCTGCACATCAACCTATCCAAAACTGTCAAATTTCATCAATACATTTTCAACCATATTGTTAAGGCATAAAGTTCAAAGTCTATTGAGAAAATATGACAGTTTGTGGTAGGTTGATGTGCAGGCGTGTGTTCAATGACTAGATTCAAAACTAACCTAATTCATGGTATATCTTAAACTAAAATTTTATTTAAGCCCATAACGGTTAACTGATCACCGTTTTTTTTTTTGAGAGAGATTGCTGATTGCCTCTACGGCATTTTCAGCTTCACCGGGCTTTTTTGGGGGTGGCGAGGAACGTAAAGGGTCAAGTCAAGTATAAACGTCAAGCCGTGTGAAACGAATCACCTTATCTAGAGGTTATCTAGAGGGAACGGCATCGCGCAATAGTGCGCGTCCCCGTGCCCTACTAGATTCACCGAAGTGTTTGGATCGGATCGGGGAGCGGAGCAACCCGAGGGCGCCTCTAAAGGCACGGACATCGGCTCGGGTTGACCGGGCCGTGGAGGAGGAGAGAAGCGCCCAGGTACATGTCTGTACCTGGTGTAGAGCGAGTGTGAACCGGTTCTTCGTACCCTTGTTCTACGAGTACGGTGTCTTGGGCCTAAACTGGTGTGCATGTTTAGTGTATTCTGTAAATGTGTGCTGTCATTTAGAGGATCGGGCGGGGCTGATCACCGTCTCAACATACGGTTCGAGTGTGTAGTGGTGTCTGCGTTTGACCAACGCATTAATATGATCAAACACTAATTAAAAGTTTGCTTATATTATAGTTTTGTTAAATGCAACCGGACCTTCGTTGGAGTGTCACATCTACCATGAACTCTTTAAGATGTATAATAAAATACATCACGATTAAAGATTAAAATATGAAGGTGTTAAAAAAACCTGCAAATTTTTTTATCACGTTGTGAAGAAAATTAAAAAAAAAAGCGTTTAAATTGTTGCAGTGCCTTTTTCCTTCCCCACGACATAGTCAACCAGAGCCGAACTTTTTATCCAATTCGCGAGTCTGAAAACAACCCCCGAATTTGCAATATATTGATTTTTTTTTGGAGAGGGTTTGCTGATAGCCTCAACCGGCATTTTCAGCCTCACCGGGCTTGTTTGGGGGCGGCGAGAAACTCAAAGGGTTCTCAAGCCGTGTGAAACGAATCACCTTCGGAGGTTTTCTAGAGGGAACGGCATCACGCACTAGTGCGTGTCCCCGTGCTCTACTAGATTCTCCGAGGAATTCGGATCGGATCGGGGAGCGGAACAACCGCCTCTAAAGGCTTGGACCTTGGCTCGGGTTGACCGGGCCGTGGTGGAGGGGAGAAGCGCCCAGGTACATGTTTGTACCTAGTATAGAGCGCGTGTGAACCGGTTCGTCGTACCCTTGTTGTACGAGTACGGTGTCTTGGGCTTAAACTAGTGTGCATACTTAGTGTTTTCTGTAAATGTGTAGTGGCATTTAGAGGATCGGGCGGGTGGGGCAAAATGATGAACCTAGTAGAACTGTCATGCTTTTCGCCACCCATATTAGTACTTGGTTACGCTGTAAAGGCCAAAGGTGACCATAACCATTTAAAAAAAAGATATTTGTTCGTACACTTATTCTAAAGACTTTTCCACTAGACTCATTCAAGTTATCTAAGTATTATTTACATAGAAATAACAAAATTGGAGTGTCTGTTTGTAATATTAAAATAACCGCTTTTTACTAAAATATGAACTTACCAAAATAACATTTTTTTAAATTTTTGTCTGTCTGTCTGTCTTTCTGTCTATCTGTTTGTTCCGGCTAATCTCTGAAACGGCTGAACCGATTTTGACGGGACTTTCACTGGCAGATAGCTGATGTAATAATGATGTAATAAGGAGTAACTTACGCTACTTTTATTTTAGAAATTTATTTATTTTTATTAATGTAATATAAATAAATAAATAATAAAAAAATAACTATTCCGCGCGGACGAAGTCGCGGGCACAGCTAGTAGTTACATACAAACTTACACATTCTCATGTTCTGCCCCCTAAAAAAGAGTAGACACAGTATCGAAATCACCAATTTTGAATATACTCGCCATCAGTGACCCGATGCCACATCTAGCATTAACAAAGTAGGATTCCAAGGTGGACTAGGTAACATCATTGATGGGTTGCTAGCTGATCGCCTGATGTGCGAGTATCTTGGAACCCTTGTCCCTTAGTCGGCTCTTACGACATACAAGGGAAGTTAACCAGCTGATATATACCAATAGGTTTATTACCTTAAAATGCTTTAATCGCCAAAAAGGATTGTTCCACTACCATATCTAGCACTCCAAACGTCCTAATCGAAGTCGATATCTCGTCACCCTACAATTATTCGTGCACCGAAGGCCTTCATGTCAACTATTACGGGATTGAAGCGTTACGTGACTGGCGGCAATTTGTCCCGTCTAGTTAACACATTTGCTCTAATTACTGTGAACTTTTAACGGGGAGTATGTTTGTTATCACCCCTACCATGCGTTCGCAACTCGGCAGTGACCATGTTCTAAAAATACAAGTTTATGCTGTTCCACAGGTATCACTTAATGATAAGAACGTGTGGTCATCTTAGTCTGCTCGCCTGCACATGTTATTTCACTTCTTTTTTTTTGTATACGTAGCTCGACAAATGACTCCACTCCACCTGATGTTAAGTGGAAATGGAGTCCAGACGCAAGGACAACTGGTGCAGCGTGAAAACAACGCAGCATCAGTCACCCTCACCCTGCCGGCCCACAAGGTGCCTCTTCACGCCTCGTTTGAAGGACCCCATGTCATAGGAAGGAGGGAAAACGTATGCTGGTAGACTATTCCATCTTTTGGAAGTGCGACAAAAAACGAGTCACCAAATTTCTTTGTGCGCGATGGAAAGTAGAAACTTTGACTTAGTAGTTAGTTTTTAGACTTAGTAGACTTTGAAAGTAGTTACACTTTTGCATACAACTCTTAGTTTAAAACAGTAGCTGCTAAGTTTCTTGCTGGAGTCTTCTTAGCAGAATCAACCTTCCGAACCAGCAGTAGAATCGCATTTCATAATATTTATTGTTTATTAAATTATATATTTTAAGTATTATTGTGTGTGTGTACTTGTATTGTTTTTTAATATATCTTTGTGTTTTTTTTATGTAACTACTTGACGTTCATAAGTGCAGTTTACATGCCTAAATTTAAAAAAGGATTTTCATTTAATTTCACTTGGTTTTCTTCAAACACAAACATGATTTTTTTGAGAGTTTGCTGATTTCATCAGACGGCATTTTCAGCGTCACCGGACTTTTTTTTGGGGTGGCAAGAAACTTAAAGGCATCCTCAAGCCGTGTGATCACCATCAGAAGTTTTATAAAGGGAACGGCATCACGTATTAGTGCGTGTTCCCGTTCCCTACTAGATTCTCTGAGGGGTTCGGATTGGATCGGGAGCGTTCAAACGTGAAGGCGTGAAGGGACCTTCAGGGGGCTTCCACCTGGACCAGCAGGGTGAGGGTGACTGATGCCGCGTTGTTTTCACGCTCCACCAGTTGTCTTCGCGTCTGGACTTCATTTCCGCTTGACTTTGGCCCCCCGACCGCCTAACCGATTGCTTTGGCTACGTGTACAGTTTATGACGTCATCTTGTCATTTCGTACCGCCTATGAAAACAATATCGAAAGCTATAGGCTATAGCTTTCGATATATGCCTATACCTATTAGCTAGATGACAAGATGACGTCATAAACTATACACGTAACCAAAGCAATCGGTTAGGCGGTCGGGGGGCGGGTGGAGTAATTTGCCGTGCCTAACTATTAAAAAAAAAAATCTGCAGAAGTGCTTCTTCGGTCCGCCAACACTCTTGATGAATATTTTAATTAAAAATGTTATTATTGTTTGTGCACAAAAACATTAAACATTAAAACATTATACTGCAAATAGGTACACTATGACCCACAGGTGAACACCAAATAGGTACATGCAAAGCAGGAAGCTTGTGGTTATAATAGGTAAGAAAAACGCCGAATTTTTAGTTCAAACATATATCGACTTAAATATCAGCAATCATAAAGTGTGGAATGGAAAATCTATTGTCTTGTATCAGTAATATTTTATTAGCCGACTAGCTGACCCGGCGGACTTCGTACCGCTTTGACAGTTTCTATGACAAATAAAACAAACAAATCATTTTGTATTGGAAAATTAAATCGTTTTTAGTATTTTCCATTACTTATTATTTATGTTTCTCACCATTTAAACCTTCCCTGAACTTCCACAAATATTTCAAAATCATAATTAGTCAAATCGATCCAGCCATTCTCCAGTTTAAGCGAGACAAACGAACAGTTTTATTAAAATTCATTCTCATTTGAAGGTTTATAAGCTTAATCCGTTACGAAAGGATTTTCCGAAATTCTATCCTTACCATTTCAAATTTCGAACTCTACGTCCCTATAAGGCCGTGTCCTAAAAATGCATAACCTCTTTAAAATATAAAATAAATTTGTTTCAGGTGATAAAAACGATGAAAACCCATATTGTAACATATTAAAATTAGTTTTTTTTTGTTAATTGTTTTACGGCTCCGGATGAAATCCATCAAGCCTATTCATTCGTTCTATCTTCATATTATTATGTAATACATAAATAAACAATATTGATGATGATGAATAATAATAGAAATGGGAAGTGAGAAATGATATTACCCCCCAACCCCTCGAGTATCTCAGTAAAGATGTGGGGCTTTACTGAGTCCTCACGCAGACTTCTTGTGAGAATTTGAAAAGTAACGTTGCACAGTTTTGTCTCATTTGCCAACACTCATGCACACTCACGAACACTTAACGGTTAATAATTCACCATTATTTCACATTAATATTCGACATAACACAAATTTTAGAAAATAAAACAAAACCGTAGACATGACTCTTAACTTTCCCGCCAACAAGTCCATAAAAATTAGAATTACAGCTTAGGAACCTTAGAAACTTTCAAATGAGGTACTATAGTCCATTTCAACTAGGATGATCCCCGGTGACAGTTCGATTTCGACAATTGTAGAGATGTCCTACAATGAAATAATTTCGATTGTTTCTGGTAATCGATAATACTATATATGGAAATGAAATCGATTTTACTATACTAACAATACTTTAAATATGATTTGTGTTTATGTATTATATTGAAAGTTTATTGTTCATAAATGCATTAAATGTATGTTTTACACAGTGTTATTCGGTAAAATGAAACAGAATTTGAAAAGAGTAAATTTTTTATTCAGTAAGTATCTGAAAAATCACTGTCAGAATCGCTTGAAGAGTCGCTATCGCCGACATTTATTATAAGTTGATCTTTCCACCGATCTATTCTGACGTACCTCTCCCAGTCCTCTATATATATATATTTTTTTTTTTGTTTTATAAGTTTAAGATGTTTCATTTTAATATTTTTCGTAATGACGCTGCAATAAAATTAAAAAATACTAATCTACATATTCACATAAAAAAAGACTAACAAATTAATTAATACAGCTAGAATGAAAAATATAAAGTTAAATTTAATTGATTAGTTATTGAATGTCAATTGAACTTCACTTGGTTTACTATCCCAACACTAGTATTTCTTTGTAATGAAATGACCTTGTGAAGGGGTACGTTTTTTTATTATATTGTTTTAAAGTTTTGATAAATGTGTGTTATGCGAGAGTTTATTGAGACAAACCTAATCTAAAGTAAAAAATAGAATTATAAAAAGTAATTGTAGTATATTTAGTGATGGATTATATAAAAATATGTTATTTTGATGTAGTCAAATAAGTTCATACGCTTTTACAAAGTCACGTCTTCGTTATTGATGACATCTGTCACCGGGATCATCCTAGTTGAAATGGACTATAATATAGTACGGTGACTTTCGAGACATTCCAATTTTAAAGAGTATTTTTAAATAGCGTTTTTAAGTGAGTCCAACCTTTTTTGAATAAAATCAGATTAAGTTTTCAAACATTCATAATAAAATGTAATTTAAATAAAAAGCACTAAGGAGTATTGATATCAACTTTGAACCAAATTAACTTTCTACCCCTTTTTAATCCCGTTAGGTGATGAATTTCAATGAAATACCAAACACGTCTTCCATCAATTCTGTTAAAAAAGGTTTATGCAAAATTTTAAGTAGATTGGACCAAGGAATCACGTTGTCCCATACAAACTTTGCCCCTCTTTTTCACCCCCTTAGGAGTAGAAAGTAGAGGTACAATTCGGAAAATCTTTTCTTATCGGATGCCTACGTCATACAAAGAACACATCCTCCAAGTTTCAGGTCTCTACGATCAGCGGTTTAGGCTGTGCGTGATCCGTCAGTCATTCAGGACAAAGCATTTTATATATATAGATTATTTCAAAAACAAAGTGATTTTTTTTTTAACATATTTTTATTTTTGTTATTGGAAACATGGCAAGATAAAATGAAGTGATTCTACTTACATTGATAGTAAGGGCAAATGCGGTGACAATATTTTTAGAATAAAATGGAAAGAGAAAAAAATTGTTTTTATGATGTGTACTGAAACTGTTTTTTTCAATAATTCTTGTTAATATTCATAGAAATCCGTAATTTCCTATGTGTATAAACTTAATATATTCTGCGTATTCCATTCTAATTTTACCTGGATGATGTCAAACGTTCCAACATTCTAAATACGTAGTACCGATAAACGATATGACGGTTTGCGGAATGTTTTGTTAGAAAAATAAATATTTGTGGAACTGCCTATTCGTGTACGATTGTCTATTATCATTCATAGGCTGAGTAAAATCCCCAGCAAACAGTGCCTATGAGCAAAATTAAGCTTTATGTCAGTAGCCCTATGGGTTTCTTTTAAATATAAATATTTTTTTAGACAATTTCACATACATTGTTCTGATCCCAAGGTAAGTAGCTAAAGCACTCGTTTCATGAAAATTGGAAACAACGACGATACCACAACCACCCAGACCCGACACAATATCGAAAAGTTCGTTTTCGACATTGACCCGACCGGGAATCGAACCCGGGACCTCAGAGTTAGCGCCGCCCAAAGTCCGGCGTGCAAGCCACTCGGCTACGGAGGTCGTCTTTTGCTAATTACTTACACTTTACTTACTTAAGTACGTCTGATTATGACGACCTCCTATAAATAATAATAATAATGATTCTACTTATTTAACATTATTATTTAAATAAAATCTATCAGCTAGATCCAGAGATCTTAGGTTTGCTTCTCAGTAGGTGTACGGTACAGTGCAAGTATTGTGCTCGCCTTAATTAGATCCGGAGATCCCAGGTTTGATTCTAACTAGGCGTACGTATGGTGCTCGCTTTGGTTGGTGGTAAGGTTTGCTTAAGTCCGCCTGGCTGGCCAATATCCAATTGTCGCCAACGCCCCGAAAAATCTAGTACGATTTAGGGACACTATCGCGTGGAGCCGACCTGTAATAAAACCTCCGGGAATCAGCGGCCACCACGGCTTGTCCCGATCCGATCCTAACAAGCAACATACAGCAACAGAAAAAAACACTATCTTATCTAAGTCTGGCGCCTTAACAAGATGATAACAGCATTGTTGAGGTTGGCTGTTACAGATAAGCCAGTCCATATGATATCAGGTGAAGTGCGCTTAGATTTGCGACCGTATACTCAAAATTAGTTTGTTAAAGCCCGCACTCGGATTTAAATTTAATCTTTAGTTATCGGGGAACCACTGTTCCCCATTACCTAAAGATTAAATTTAAATATATTAAATATATATATCATACTAATTCGCTAGACACAGTATGAAATTGAGTCAGAATAATATGAAACTATACTCGAATTAATTTGAGAATTTCATAACAACTTTTTATTCAAAGTGTCAAAATTAAAATAAAAATACTTTAACAATTATTGGTATCCAGCCAGATATTACGGGTAAGTGTTCACGCGGACGAAGTCGTGGGCGGACCGCTGCCTGGCTACAAATTAAATCTTTACATTACTACTTCATGAAGTAGATGTGGCATAACTAACTCTCCCTCGTTTATCACCAGGCGTTGCTTCAGCCATACATCGTTTTCGTTATCGATACGGAATGCCGATCCGGGGGCCGACCGCCTAACTCGATTGCTTTCGATTGCTTTGGCTACGTGTATAGTTTATGACGTCATCTTGTCATTTCGTACCGCCTATGAAAGCAATATCGAAAGCTATAGCCAAGATGACGTCATAAAGCTAAAGGTCATATAGCTAAATGACAAAGATGACAACCTATACACGTAGACGTGATGATAAACTATACACGTAGCCAAAGCAATCGAAAGCAATCGAGTTAGGCGGGCTGATCCGAACCCCTCGGAGAATCACGGGCACGGGGACACGCACGGGGACGTGCGTGATGCCGTTCCCTCTAGAAAACCTCTGATGGTATTTATAAAATTTATAAAATACAGTGAAAAAATTAAACGCACACCCGACCCAGCCAGGAATCGTACCTGGGTCTTCCGCAATCCGGGCGGCTGCACTGACCGCTATGCTACCGGGAAGGCTGACGTAAGCGCTGAATTTTGTCACTGCTATTTTAATGCTTTTTAGCGGCACGAGCGCCATCTATCCAACGGTCGTTGCATAGATAACGCTCTGATGGTACTTCGTTTCACACGGCTTGAGGTACCTTTTAAATTTCTCGCCGCACCAAAAAAAGCCCGGTGAAGCTGCAAACGCTCAGAGGCAATCAGTAAATTCTCTCTAAAAAATAGCTATCGAATGGCCAGAACTCGCAATCGCACTTTATGTACTCATAAGGAAGCAACTAAGTACCGTTTTCCCGTTATGTTGCCGTCCTGGAAAGCCGAACGGTTGTATAGTGAGTTTTTCTGACGAACACGTTCAACAGTGCGTCATGTTGTTATCCGCGGGATCATTCCTGGGAACGCGGTACTTTTTTTGCTGTTGATCGTTCCATGGCATTGTTCACATGACAGTACCTTTTACGCTTATTGACATTTGTTAAAAAAGAACGTTTTTTTATTGTTGCAACAGTTAATTTACCTGAAGACTCTTAAATTACAGGTTTAATAAACTTTATCAGAACTGATGAATTAATTAATTAATCAAGA